>JAEUWL010000647.1:0-136987 GCA_018524415.1 Podaxis rugospora
CCCAAGGGGCACAACACATAAGTTGAAGCCAAGGCCTCACCTACCCTTGGTCTGCGAATATCCACCTCTGTCCACTTGTAGTCCACCCCTGTCCAGAGTCTGCTGCCTTAACACAACTATATTTTGTCTAATAGATAGTCAGTAACAATAATATTAAGTTAGTATTAAGTTATAAAAGTGATTATTGATTGGCTAGAAGCTTGAGTCAAAAATGAGGTTATAATAGTCATGTACAATTTCAGATACAAAATAACTAATACAATTACTTAAACTTTTTCTTTTTTTTGGTATTAACACCATCATTCTTAATATATTTCTTTCTATTTTTTCTGCTGTTCTTTCCCAACTCATACTCTCTACCTCTTATATCTTCCAACAGGGCAAAGCATGTTGAGCTGCCAACAATTCTTCAATGAAGTCAGAGATAGGTAGTACAATGTAGATTTGAGAACCAGATACTGGAACTGCAAGTTTGGAAGTGAGTGAGCTATCAATTCCCTCACTCACTACACCATCCTTGATTATCCAATCCTGCCAGTCATTAGTTACCTCAACAATAGGCACTAGTTGCCAAATATTTCTCCCTTGAACCATATATCTATAGGTGAGAAGCAGGAGAGGGAGTGGTGAGTACTTGTCTCTGGGATCAAGGGCAATAACTTTGCCATGGAACCTTGAGGAAGGCCCAAGGCTATCATAGTCAACATAGATATACTTTTGAGTCTACTTGTTGTCAATGAATAAAGGCAATAGAACTGGGGCTTACATTGATAAATTCAATGTAATGGTTGGCACACAATGACAACCTATTATGGGATTCATGTCCAGGCTCTTGTTTGACGCAGTTGGGATCCATTGTAATGCACGGAGGAAAATCCACTAAGAGGAAAATAAGTGGTCTCACATCAGAGGTCAACTGTACATGGGGATACCATCTCAATATTTGACTTGCCAACAATATGGCAGTGCATAAGCAACCACAAAGCAGCCTCCCCACAAATCACACATCTGCGCCATCCTAAGAACATGTCATGGTGGTCAAGTTCTCTGGTAAACGCTCAGCGGAGAGAATGGGCCTCAGCAGGCGACTGTGCGGTCGGGTACAGGTTTAGTTGCGAGATAAGGTCGTTGGGGGTCGACGCCATGGCTGTCAGTCACAGCAGCATTTGAAACGTGAGTAGCAGTTGAAGAAGTTTCAGTAGGACCAGTTTAGGTCTATGAATTTCGACTTTCGACTATTTGGCAGCATGCTTTGGAACAAACAAATGACGATATAGATAGCTGGGCTGAGTATCTTGGCCAGTCATCCAGACATGTTCAACTCATTCAGACGTCGTCTGGTAAGCCTCTTACTGATATCTTTGCATTCCAGCCTTTTCTGACAATCACCAGCCTGAAATCTCAATCTTGTAAGTCATCATTGATGTTGGCGAAACTAACTCACCTTCGTAAAGTCACCACCCATCCTCTCAACCTTCAACCAAGGCTCTGGCCCTCCTCCGCAATTCTCTTTCTTCGCCCTATCCGAGTGACAAGCCCACCTCACCCCCTCTTCAGTTTAACCTGGAAGTAGTCGAATCACCCCCAACACCCGACCAGCTTTCCACCATCTTCTCCTATTTTCCATCCAAAGCCGTTTCACCTGCCCATGTCCTCCTTTCTGCTCACCCTTCTGCGCCGCCTGTCGAAGACCGACCCACTACGTTGAGTGAAATTGTTCAACTCGCACAAGAAAATCCGCAAGCTCTCAAGTGGCCAATTGTTGTTGATTGGGAGAGTGGGAAGGTCGCGATCGGGGATGTTGAGAGTGTCAAGGGTATTCTGGAACATTTGAGGAAAAAGAGGGATGGAGAAATCAAGGAAGACGAGGTGCATCAGCCGAAAGGATGGTTCACTTGAGCGGGGTAAGGAACTAGGGAGCAACGGGATCCCTGTTACTTCCATTATACCGGTAAGTCCATGATTTAATATTCTCGGTCGAAGTATCTGACCACAACTCAGAAACGCCGAGCTATTGTTGTGTAGTAGAATACATAATAGTGTGAAACAGTCACAGAATGTCGAGTGTGGGTTTGGGACTGCCGTTCTGGCGATGCTTACCAAAGGGCAGTAACTGAAACAGGTAAACGGCCTTAGCAAGAGGCGATGTCCCTGTTGATGAAAACAAACATCCAAGCTACATATAATCATGTCACGCCTCGCCGCCCATGGATGACAGATGACCTGAGGCAGTTCCCTGCCCAGCTCACCACATTGGTTAAGCGCTCGCCTTCCTCTCTTCCCCCTCCACCCAACTTCCGAAGCCGAGGCCCAAAAACCTCGAGATTCTACATAAAATGGCGTCTCCCTACGACGAAAGACTGTTGGCGGAAGCACCAGAAGTAACTAAGGCAGATCTCCAGGTGTGTCCCTTCGCAACCAACATCGCCCCCGAGTTCTCACCATACCCTCCCTTTTTCCCTCTCCTCCACCTCTGTGAATATAGGACGGCTACAACCCAGACTTGCTGCGCGAGCCTACCGTCAAACGGAAAAACACACCCCGGGGGATATCCACACCTCCACCACCCAATCCAGACCCACACCCCTACTCCCTCCCCGATAAAGATCTTGAGTCCTCAACGACTCCCCTCCAATCTAAAGCAGAAATCCATGAAGAACCTCGCAAACCGTTTTGGCGGACTACGAAGGGAATTATCATTATAGCTGTCGTGGGCGTTGTGATCATCCTTGCGGCCGTATTGGGTGGTGTACTTGGTTCAAGGAATGGTAAAGGAGGAGGGGTTGGGTCGCTTGCTCCTGGTAATTCAACCTCTACTTCGCCAGTGTCAGCGGGGGCTGCCAGTGACCAGCCTGGTAGTATGCCAAGCTCGGTTGCCACTGCGACTAGCGCTGCGGCGAATCCTGTGGTTAGCTCTGTAGCAAATCCTGTGGGTAGCGCGCAGCCCGCGAGTCCAAGTGGCGGAAATGGTGAGGGTGTGGGAAATCCTAGCAGCGCCAATCCTGGAGATGCTGGAGGGTCTGCAAATTCGGGCAACCAACGCATACCGCCTACAGGAGGGATACTCCAATCCTGATGGTGGACTAATGACTGACACTCGGGCTCGTTGCGTGTTAGCAAGTACTGAGTTGGTTTCACGTCACCAGTTTCCGCCCGGGGACCTTGGTATACAGGTGCAATCAGCCTCTGCAGTTGCGAATGGATTGCGTTTATGAACTTTCGTTGTATTATGTTTATGCTCCTTTGATTATCGGACCTGCCACACCGACCAGCCCAAGCTAAATCCCCAATGTTATTCGTTGGTTAAGATTTTACGCGATAAGGTCCAGATGCAAACTACCTGACTGGATACATCAGTCGAAACATCGGTCCTGCACCTTGCTCAGATCGGAGCCATGAACCCCTTGATTAGAGTACTGGCACACGAGTACGAGTGGACGTGTGAAAGACTCTAAATTAACTTCCAGAGCCATGGTACCTGCCAGTTACTTGACACCGTTCCTACATATTCATCTAGTATAATTAAACTCGACATCCTATGCATGGATAATCAAGTCGCGGGACTGAGCTGTTAGGAATCCGTCAAGTTTAGCTACTCGGATTTCGTAGGCTACTCCGGTATATGGGAGACAAGTTAAAGATCAGGTGAAATGTGATACTGGTTGCATGACTGCAAGGGGATCATGACGGAGTTCCGTGACAGATGGAAGGAACTGCAAGAGAAAAAAATGCGAACTATTCAAGGCTGAGGTTAAACATTTCTTGAAGAAAAGGCAGGCGTACAAACGGGAACGTGATGAAACGAAACGGACGAGTGATACAAAGGAATCACATCACTGAAGAGTGAGATTAAACATTTTCAACGGACAACTACGGAGTATCACAGGTACCGGTTGTTGGCTACAAATCCCTGTAAACGAGCTTCGTCCTGGCGCGAAAATTCTATGGGGATCATAGAACATGGCTTATAACAGGTATGAGCTAAGACAGAGACGACCGTATTGTGGAATTTCCGTTAGCGTGAAACAGTCACAGAATAGAGTGTATATGCAATCTTGTTTTCACTGTTTTCAGCGAGAACTGAATTGAAAATGAAGTGGTTCCACACCAGAATCTCGCTGAAAGCATGTAGCATATACACTCTAATGTCGGATGTGCCTCCAATCCCCACTAGCACATTGGCGCCCTTTCAATCCTCATCGACAGCTTTCCCATCCTTCATCGGCACCCCTTCAATCCTCATCGACACCCCTCCAATATAAACCAGATATCCTTGAAGAGTCCCGCAAACCATTTTGGCAGACCAAGAAGGGCATTATCATTATGGTTGCTGCGGCCGTTCCGATCAGCCTCGTTATATTGGGATTAAGCATAGTTAAGGCAGTAAGTAAGTAGTGGAGAGGGCGCTGTGTAGGTATCATTCTCATTTTATGCCGACTCCCCCTATTCTCTTCCTCTCGCTTCCTTTTCCTTTTCTTTGTATCAGTTGATCTTTCTTCCCCGACCAAAGTATCTGCTTAGTATAAACCTCTCAATGCCAGAACAGTTATTTGCTCATACCACCTGTTTTGTAGACCTCTATGGACCGAGGTGGCCTTTACCAAATTGGCCACACTGACCAGTTCAAAACTGATTCAAATCCCCAGTGTTATTTTCTGATATTGTGCGCCAAGGTTTAGATGCAAGCTACCTGACCTAGACACCTCAGTTGAAACATCACTAACGAAAATGTTGAACCTTTTTCGGATCGGATCGATGACACTGTTTCCAATATAATTCTCATGTCCATGAGGTAAGCATTTTCGGCAAGGCTGTTCGATTCGTCCCTGGCGTGCCCCTTGACTAAGTACTGGCGCATAAATGGACGTGTGAGAAGCTCTAAATTAACTTCGACGTGGGGCATGTGTGTAGAAGATTCTTCGGTGACTTGATTCGTTGAGTATGTTTAAGTGCAATATCAATGGACGGATAGTCAAGGCGCGGGAGCAATTCTGATGGAAATACACCAAATTTAGCTACCTGCAGTCAATAGGCTGCTCTGGTATGTGAGAGACAAGGTAAAGATCAGGTGAAACGTGATACCGTCGCGCAAATGGAAAGGGTTCAAGATGGAGCTCTGTGACAGATAGAAGAATCCAAAAGAGAAGAGATGTGACCTCTTCAATAATGGGGTCAGACAGTTTAAAGGAAGAATAGGCATACAAACGAGAACGTGATAGACCCAACTGGACGTGTGATATAAAGGAATCATGTCATTGAAGAGTGGGATTAAACATTTTCAACGAAAAGTACCCATATAAACGAAAGCATGGTGGAAAGATGAATGGAGTGATAAAAAACAAGAAACAGATCATTGATATCAGAGATGATAAGGTCACTCATAGATATATATCGCCACCACATCCGTGTCTCTCGCACGCACACGATCAAAAAATAGCCAGACCAAGTCCACAATCAAGGTGTCTCCACTGAGTTATTGACAGTGTGGTATTTGGGCGGCGCAGACCGTAACGATTCCGACCGAGAACGAGTGCTATATCGACCACCTTCATTCCGTTCCTCTCCAAACGACTCTTGCTTCTCTCGCAAAACCGCAGCAACCTCCTTCGCAAGCGTTTTTATGTCCATGGCATCGCTTGTGCCCGAATGTGAAGTTGTATCAGCTGATTGATGTTGACCTGTGGTTTGGTCTCGCGCCGGTGTAACTGTACCTGTGGCACCCAATGAAGCCTGCTGATTGACTGATGGATGATTAAGGTGATTATACATAGCCGCAAACCCCTGAGTAACCCCGCTTTTCTCAGGACTGTGTGCGTGAGGGATGTACCTCTGCGGTTGCAATGGCACAGAGGGATGATTATGGAGCTCGGGTAACCCAGTGGTCGGTCCCGTAGCTCGCAAGAGTGATTCCTTCTGCGTCATAACGTTCGGTTGTGAATCGACACTAAATGCAGTAACGTTGTTTGGACTTGAAACAGGAGTGTTGATAGTTGTTGTCATTCCCGAGGTGAGGGGGCTGTTGGGGGAGAATAAGAGGCTTCGTTGGGTTTGGTGTTGGGATGGGAATGGGTTATATGAGAAGAATCCAGAGTCGACAGATTGGCGGCGCTGTTTCCTTATGCGATAGCAGAGGATGATACCGATTATGAGGAGGATGACGGCGCCTAGAGCTGCACCGACGGCTCCGCCGATAATGGCTCCAGTGTTGTTGTTTGACGGAGATGGCGAGACTGAAGTTGAAGCTGTCGTGCTTGCCGAGCTTGATGAAGTACTTGAGTCAACCGAGGAAGAAGGGGTGGGTGTCATAGAAGGAGTGGATGCACCAGAGATTATAACTGGCAGCGTGGCCGTTGCGCCAATGCCATTTGTAATGAGCGAGGGACTAAACTGGAGTACTGTATAAGAGATAGCATAGACCGACGAGCACTGAAGCTTACTGTTCCTGTGGTGGTTACTTGTTTCGCGGCGGCAAGAAACATCTGATAGGCATCCTGGGAGGGTGGATTAATGGCCCTGTGCGATTGACTGAGGAGGAGATCATCGATTTCTGCTACTAAGAACTTACCCAACCATCCCCTGTGAACAATGCGGGACAGGTAAGGTGGCGGCGCAGTAGAACCATATTGCTGAGAGGTTCAATAGTAAGTAAACTGGCCATGTATCATCCTGGATGTGACTTACGTTCACTAGCATTGGTGATTGTCAAAGTCCACTTGTATAGAGGCATTGAACCATTGGTCCCCTGACCCAAAAGGTTGCTACTGAAACCACCTGGAAGTGGAGAGCATGGTTCTTCGAGTGAGCTCTGAGTTACAGAGTGGAATCTAAGTCGAGGATGAGATAGGTGTGAAGTGGAGAGGGAGCAGCAAAACGCACTCTCCGTAAAAGATGAAGTCAACGGTGTCGCCCTTACCAGCTGAGGTGGTCGGGGGGCCGAAGTTACTTCCTTCGCGACCGACCTCTACCTATTGAGGAATGAACAAACAGGTGCAATGGGCAAAGTGAAAGGCTTACGGTGTGGGGAGACTGAGCGGAAACGAAAGAAATGGCCTGGAAGATGAGAACGAGGAGGAACATGACACCATTTGACCATACAGTCATGGTGGGTGTACAGGGAGACCTAGGTGGGGCGAGTACAGCGGCTTTGAGAATGACACACACCCTCTTGTCATATGCTTTTTCCATTCCTTGGCCGTAAAAGGTTTCCCCGGAAATGCAGCCCAGTCACTGGATATTTTTGACGAAAAACGATACACAGGATCATGTCATGAGAGAATCGATTTGTTTTAAGCTATGTAGGTTGTGATGCCTGATGTAGATATTGTTCTGCATCTGGCATCAGGAGTCACGACCTTGTTTAGAGATGGTTATCCTCTGTCGGAAAATATGTATATCAGATAACAGATGGATGGGGAGAAAAGGGATACCAACATCATATTATATGTGGTACCAATCACTACCGAGGCTTGTCGAGGAAGCGGGAACAGTGCCGACATCAGGATGGCAAACACGGAAAGCAGCAAATCGCAATGACCTAACCTTCCTCTAGAGATACTGACGGGAGTGCCGAAGGTCACCATGATATGATCCCATCCATGCTCGTCGGGGTGACCTTTCAAAGGTTAAACTATTATAGATGAGGGGTTATATATGCTTGGAGGTGATCATCATGTGCATCTGTTCACAGATTCAACTTGACAAACAGAAACAAGGATCAGACAGTGCGGTCGGAGTGTCCCAAGGCGTACGGGAACACGAGGCAGACGCAAGGCAGCTGTGGCTGTGCATTCCCAACATGGTCTGATATGCCAGGCAATGGACAAATCCCAAGATCAAGGAGTACAACGTCAGTATTCCACACTGTCAGCGGAAGGTTGAGAGGGCTGACAATTAGCCTCATCTATGTTTGATCATAGAGGCCATAACGAGTGTTGGTAGTTGTAAATGCAAATTCCTGAAAAACAAATTCCCCGCAAACAAATATGCGCACGTGGTCTCCGTCGCAGGTTGGAATACTCAGGGTCTACGAGGTTTCCGTCCTATCCATATCATCCTACTGCCGCTCTGGCCGCCCACGACCCCATCCTAATCTCATAGCGACCTAAGGTCAGCGTGAAATGGGCCTTCATAAATCACGGACACGTTTTGATACATGATTTTCGCTTCTTTCATTACAGGAACGCCACGCCATGCCCTCGTTTTTGTCCAAGGTCTTCGGTCGAAAGAAGGACGAGAAAGGCTCCCCTCAGTCCCAGGGGCGTGGATTGGATGGCTCTCTCTTAGGTGGGAAATTTGAGGCCGTATCGCCAACAGTCTCCCCCAGTGCGACCGAGTTCCCTGAAAACGTGCCTAGAGGTAACGGGAAGGAGAAAGAGAAAGAGAAGGAAGGTGCCTTTGGGATCTTCAAAGTGAAATCAAGACCGTCTTCGCCTGAAGTACCTCAAAAGAAGGACGACCTTCCCCAACTATCTCTCATCCTTCCTGTTCCTAAAGAAGACCCCCAGGCCCGCGCCTTAGGTGTTGTGTTTGAGGCCGATCCAGAAGCTCAAATTCTAACAGACGTCGCTATCGGCGAAAGAAGGTTGAACCCATTGGAGGCCCTTATCTTGGTTCGGACATGTTCACAAGCTATAATCGCCAGAGGTGTGTTTGTTATCTCTACTTACGTGTAACCATTACTCATGCAATTGCATCATCAGGCCTCGAGACCCTCGGCCTCATGCACCCTCATTGGTATTCCGCTTCACCCGACATTCAACGCAGGCTCATCTCACTATTCATCCACTCCTTGAAACCCAAGAATGCCATCACTACCCTTTCACCCCCTTCATCGTCGCCCACTTCTGTTTTCGAATCTGAAATCAACTATACTCGCTCACCCCATGATGTTACTGCTGTGCTCCGCTGGGGATTACGACATCTCGAACTTGATGGGAGCAGTTTTGGGAAGGAAGAATCCTGGTACAAGACTTTTGCAGAGTCCGAACGAAACTCCGATTATCCTCCCAAAGCTTACTCCGAAAACCTCCCTCCATTGTTGCCACCAGCCCATCTCGAACTTCTTAACGCTACTCTTGACTTGTTTTCTTCCCTTGCTGCACACGCAGAGAAGAACAGCACATCAGGCAGCAAGCTTACCAAGACATTTGGGCTCTGGTTACTAGCCGGGCGACGCGTCGAGGAGAGTGATGATTGGTCAAAGTTCTATGCTCGTTGGAAAGAAGCTGGTCGTATGCTGGAGCATTTGCTTTTGGCTAAAATAAGGTGAGTTAACCAGTGCTTCTCTGCGCACATACCTCCTTAACGTCACACAGAGACGAAGCTCTGGGAGTCAGGATGCCAACCCGGTTAACAGAACTCGTCGCTCACTACCCCCATTTTAAAGGCACAGCAGCCGAAGATGATGTCTTCCTCCACCCCCGCCTCTCCACTCGCCAGTTCAATGCCCTCTTTGTTCGTGTCGAAACCGAATTTTCCACTCCTCAGGACAAGGTCCAACGCCATCCGCTCCAGTTCATCAAGGATGCCTTTGCTGCAGACGTAGCAACCGACGGAAACGAGTGCTCCACTGTATGGGAGAAGATCAGGAAGTCCGGGAACGATGAAAACGGTGTATCTCCTGGAGGTTATCCTGGCCTCGGCTGTGTCTTTACTGA
Organism: Podaxis rugospora; assembly: GCA_018524415.1. Lineage (NCBI taxonomy): Eukaryota > Fungi > Basidiomycota > Agaricomycetes > Agaricales > Agaricaceae > Podaxis > Podaxis rugospora. The sequence goes on from JAEUWL010000647.1 coordinate 9,657, forward strand.
CGAGACCATTCGCTATCTCACTCTCATCCCTGGAGATCACCCGTTGAAAAAGGCCACTTCTCCTACTTTCAGCATAACCGAGATAATTCAAGAAACCCCCTCTCGTCGATACGCTTCAACACCAGCAGAGAGCAGTAGCAAGGCCCCTAATGGTACAACCAACGGCCATATCAAGCCCGCCACTGATCCCACGCCACTCCCCTCTGTTATCAACTCTCCAGTAGACACAGACTGGGCACAATTCTCATCCACAGGTTTCTCGGATGTCTCTCCTACCGTAGCTCCGCTTGCTTCCACGCTTTTCGGCCAAGACGTTGAGAAGACGAATCCGCCTTTCCGCAAACCCACCAAGCGCTCCAAAGTTTCTTCCCCTTCTCGTAGTCCCACCCAGAAATCGGCCGATACCACCGCACCTCGTGTCTCCAATGTCTCTCAACCTGAAGCTCCGAAACTCGTTTCAAAATCCATTCCAGTGTCCTTGGTTCAGATTGACGAGGCGTTCATCGAGTTCTGGGTTGATGCTCTGCTGGATCCCATCTCATCTAACTGGCCTCCATTCGTTCTCTGTAAACTCAAGTCCTCCCTTCCTGATCTCTCCATCGACGACAAGCGTGTCGATTACCTCATCATCGAGCATGTCTTCGTTCCCAAACCCCAGCCACCGACTCCTGCTCCTGCCGAACCCACTGAAGTAGTCACTACTCCTGAAAAACCCTTAGGATCCTCGCCGAAATCGTCGATCAACAAATCCGAAAAACGATTTTTCGGGTTCTTCACTTCGTCTGGTAGGGGCAGCAGCCAGGTGTCAGAGAAGATATCTGCGATCACAAGTAAGGGCAAGAAGAGGGTTTCGTCTCAGGATAAAGTCAATGAGGTTGGTGAAGTGTTGAAGGAGGAGGAAAAAAAGCCGAGTACGATTGTCAAATTGAGGATTCCTTCGCCGACATCTAGGAAGTCTGCCGACGCAGCGAGAAAGTCGATGGATGCGATTAGGAAGTCTGCCGACGTTGCACGTAAATCCATGGAAGTTCCCAAGGAGGCTGTTGAGAAGCCAGTTGAGAAGGATGATCTACATACTGCCGTTCCAGTTGCAGGGGCTGCCGTCGCCGTTACGTCCGTTTCCGCCGAGGAGGATCAACCGATTACTTCACCTCAAGCTGACGGCGCTTCCAAGATTACCCAGGAGGACGCGAAAGCCGCTGACGCAGCCCAATCTTCTGTTGCTCAGGTGGAAGAGAAAGCTGAAGATCAACCTGCCCCTGCTGGCCAGGTTCCTGTCGCCAACGGACACACGTCTGCTGCTGCTGTCGAGAAGCCAGAGGATGCTCCAGTTGTCGCTTCTGTCATGCCGTCTTCAGACCTCAAGACGCCCGAAGAACCTGCCCAGCCTGCTGTTCCCGCCGCGATCCCAGTTTCCGAGCCTGAAGGTCCCACCACCACAACAACAGACGACGTAACGACCCATGATACGCTCGGGGACCCTGTCACCTCGGTGCTTCCTCACGAAACACCCTCCGTGCAACAAACCACAGCCCTTGTTCCTGAAGAAGCCGTCTCCACTCCAGCCGAGGAAGTAGGAGTGACAGAAGCAGCCCTAGTGCTTTCAGACGAATCAGTCCAACCACCTACAGTTGAAGAGCGCGTGGTTGCCGCTGATATTCCTTCTGAAGCACCCGCGAGGACCCCTGAGCCCATCGCTATGGAGGCACTTGCTGTTGAGCTACCCGCTGCTGAGGAGCACAAGGTACTCGTAGCCTCGGAGCCGGTTGTCGCAACCGTTGCTGTCGAGGAGTCTGCAGGACCTTCACCTCTTGAAGAAGCCGCTTCCATCGAAGAGCACACTGCGCTTGAAGAGCCTGGAGCAGCCCAAGAACTTGTGCGAGAGCCGGTCGCAGCTGAGGAGCCAGCCACAACTGAAGTTCCTGTTACCGAAGAGCATATCGCGGAAACTGTCGAAGAACTTGCTGCCACTGCTGACCAACCTGCATCCACTGCTGTCGAAGAACCCACTTCCAATTTCGAGGAACCAAGCAAGGAAGCCGCCGCGGTCGTAATTGAAAAACCCAGTGCAGTCGCCAACGAGGCTGCCTCTGCTGTTGAAGAGCCTACCGCTGCCGAGGAACCTTCCGTTGCGGAGGTGACCAATGCCGTAGAAGAGCCAGTAGTGACGGAACAGATTGTTTCGGTCGAGGAAATCGCCTCGGACTCTGGCGGTACAAAAGAAACCGTGGCAGAAGTGCCTGTTCAAGGGGAACCAGAGACTGAGTCGGCCGCTGCAGACGAACACATCCCCGTTGAAGAACCTGCGTCTACTGTTGTCGAGGAGCCTACCGCAGCCGAGAAACCCGCTGTCGTCGAGGAGCATATAACCACGGAAGAACACACTCATCCTACAGGATTCGCAACTCAAGATGTCGCTGCTGTTGGACAACCTACACCTGCAAACCCTGACGAGCTGGTGACCGTCGGAGAGTTGGAGCAATCAGCTGTTGATGAAGCACCCGCTCCGATCGAAGAACCTGTTAGAGAATCACTTGTGGCTGAGGAACCCGCTGCAGTTGAACATGCGGCAGTCGCAGTTGAGGAACCCGCCCTTAAACCAACCGTTGAAGAAGAGATGGCTGTTTCACATGAGCCTACTGTCGAGGAACCCGCTGTTGCGATCCCGGAACAGGTCACAGATGACGCCCCACTTGGTTCTGAGGTGGACATCCAGGACGAAGTCGCCGAACAACCTGCTTCTTTTGTTGAAACTCCTGTCGCTGACGCAGAAGTCGCCGAACAACCTGCTTCTTCTGTTGAAGCTCCTGTCGCTGACGCAGAAGTCGCCGAACAACCTGCTTCTTCTGTTGAAGCTCCTGTCGCTGACGCAGAGTCAGTTCCGGCAGCTCCGTCAATCGACGAGGCGCCGGTCGCCAAAGCATCCGAGGTGTCCGTTGAACAGCCGCTCGAACCTACCTCTGAGGTCGTGGCCGAACCTGAGATAACAAAGGACGCTGAAGGTGAATCTGATACTACTTTGCATATAACGCATATTAATAGCCCTTTCCACCAGAGCCCTCACCTAAAGAAACCCCACCCACTGTCGAAGCTTCCCAAGAGGAAGCCGCCGTTCCTATACCCACTGCTGTTCCTGAAACGGAAGTCAAGCCTGTTGAAGGGCTTGGTTCTTCAACTGAACCCGTCATTACCGGAGCAGAGGAAAAGTCCACCGTGAGCGAAACCCCCGCTGACCATACTCTGGCCGAGGCCATCCCGGTCCTCCAGGGATCGACAGGGTCCCCTGCCCTCGACCAAATTGAGAAGTCACCCGCCGAAACCGCCGAAACCACGGATGCTACTCATGAGGTTGCAGAGGCAGATACGATCAACAACCCTGTTCCTGCTTCCAACGACGAGAGTCCTGTATCCGAAACGGAATCTCTAGAACCCACAGCTGCTCCGCCGGTCAACAACGCCACCGCAGACGAACCTGCCCAAGCAGTAGAACCTGAGCACACTACCCAGCCTCCTACCTCAGTGATCGAAGATGCGGCCGAAGTTCTTGTTACGAATGGCGAGGCCACTGCCGCACCAGCACCAGAAACCGCAAACGGCAACGACCATCACACTTTTGAGAAAGAAAAGGTTGATGATGAGATACCCACTGAAACACCTACCGTTGACGGTGCGTTCCCTTCACATTCGACCTAATATTTTACTAACCAGTTTCATTTTTCCCCAGCTACGCATGACGCCCAACCTGCCACGGCTGAAGGTAAGACTTGCATCAGCATTATTCGTATACGTTTTCTCAGACCAATGTCCAGCCCCTGCTGAAGCTCCTGAATCCTCTCCTGAGGTCTCGACCGCAACTACGAAAGATGACTAAGGATCAATGTGACGTTTCTTATGAGCTCTACATGCTACTCTGACTATTAAAACAATGATTGAGCAGACCTTTCTCAGCTATTCGCTATTGCATTCCCTAAGTCTTGGTATTTTTGCCCTCTGGTCACACATAATCATTGGATGAGTATATACCCTTGCTTAATTTTGTACCCCCAAAAATCTTTTACCCTCTTGTTGTACGAGCCTTGTTATTCCTCATTGTTCCTTTCGTTCTCCACATCAATGTCCTAGGAGTTTTGATTATGCACAGTACCCCTTACGTTCACTCTGGAATGGAATGTTCGCTTTATTTGTATTGTTCAATCGCTGTATCCACGTTTCCTTATTTTTTTTTGTCCAACCACCCGTGTGTGTCTTTCCCTTGTCCAATTCCAACTTGGATGCGAGAACTCCCGACATTTTTCGAAACCGGTTGTTTTCCCACATAATCCCAGACCTTAGAGCAGCAAGCACAAGCGTATATGTGCATGGACTTGGGACACGATCAGTAAGAATAAGAGTATGTCCATGTGTGAACGTGAAAGTTCCTTAAAGATGTGGAGGAATATACTCAAGCTTGTTTAGAGGCCTCTGTACAGGCTGGTGATAGTGACAACACTCGACGGGAGTGGCATAATATTGTGTCATGATGAGCACCCCCACCCCACCCCGAAAAATCTTGGAAGCAATCTTCTGATGTCCCACGAGAAAATACAGGAAAGAGATAGAGTTATGTATTTGAACAGTATGGCACTCTTAGAGTAATTGGAGCTCGCAACTTGTCCGTCAAGTCGTAGCAATTTTAATGATTTTAAGGATCCCAAGAAAATTTAAGGAACAGGAGTCTGCTCCAAGTTCCAGTAGCTCTCAGCATACTCAAGTATCGCACGGTCGGAGCTGAACTTGCCCATCTGAGGCCAGTGTTAGGGAACTCCTGAGATGGCACAAGTCCAAGAACTTACCTTAGCAGTAGTCCTAATTGACTTTTTGATCCATTCCTCCCTGTCGAGATAGGCTTCGTCAACCATGGCCAAGGCAGCAATATAAGAGTCGAAGTCGTCAGTAAGGAGGTAATAATCTCCTTGGCGGATAGTGTTAAGGAGACTAGAAGAAGGGCAAGTCAGCAATACACCGAAAAGCTACACTGGATCACATACGGCTCGTAGACACCACCGTCACCGAAGCGTCCAGCGGAGACTTGGTTCAGGACATTTGCGAGGGCAGGGCACTTCTGTTCAATAGGAATAGGGTGGTATACGTGCTGGTAGCGGAGATCCTCGACGGCACTGGATGCAGCTTGTTAGATTTCTATAAAAGATTTTAGATTCATGGAGAGTACTCACGGAGTCAAGTGTCCAAAGAAGACTAGGAGTATACGTGAACATCTAGCTCGAATAATACGAGTGGGTTTTACTCACAGACGTTGCTCTCGCCAACCTCTTCGGCAATCTCGATATTGGCACCATCTGAAGGTAAGGTCAATATTTAGAACTTGAGAATAGAAGGTTAACAACTTACCGACGGTACCAAGCAAAAGACCACCGTTTATGCAGAACTTCATGTTCGAAGTGCCCGAAGCTTCAGTTCCAGCCGTGGAGATGTGTTGGCTGATATCGGAAGCAGGGATCAAGATCTCGGCGAGAGATACCGAATAATCGGGAAGGAAGTAGACCTGCAAGAACTCCTTGGTGTCGGGATCCTCATTGATGACGCGGGCGACATTGACAATAAGACGGATAGTCTAGATTAGATATGATGAGACAGGACTGAGGGCCGCAGTGATCACGATAACATACAAGCTTAGCGATGTAATCTGAACAGCGACGTCATAAATATCCGTATTGTACCGGTTTCAACGAGGCACTTACAAGCAGGGGCAGCCTTTCCAGCGAAGAAGACGACCTTGCGGTTGCACTTTTTCCTCTCAGCTGGAGTCATGCTCTTCAGCGTGAGGTAGCGCTAATTAGCAGATATTAGCGTCGAATATGCGCACATCCTGACTGATGCAACTCACGTGAATGACGCCAAGGATGTTGAGCGTTTGGCGCTGTGAAACGTTAGTGCAGGTTCATTCCAGGGGTGGGCGAAGTACCTTGTATTCGTGTAGACGCTAAGGGGTACAGTTTAACAAATGCATCCTCCATTAACACTGTCAGCTTACCTTGATTTGCACATCGAACATAGCATCCGTTTGAACAGTGAATCCGAGGGTGGACTCAACGTGCTTGGCAAGGCGTTCCTTGTTGCGTTGTTTGATGGCAGCCCACTTCTGACAGAATTCCTTGTCCTCAGCGAAGGGCAAGAGGCCTTCGAGTTTAGTAAAATCTTTGAGCCAGACGCTCTTGTTGATCTTCAATGTCTCGGCAATGAGGTTACTAAGCTCCGGGTTGCATTGATCAAGCCAGCGGCGAGGGGTAACTGTAGGTGTGTTTGAGTACTGAGAGCACAACCTCGCAACCATTCTTTCGCACCCCCATTTGTCACGTTGCCGAACCTAGTAGAAGTCAGCATCCAGATTGAACAAGAAATATAGTCAGAACACACTTGCTGACGCCTTCGAACTCGACGAAGTCCTTGAGGATTGTGGTCTTCACGAGCTCGGAGTGAAGCTGTGATCATTTCAGATGTCATAGCCAAGGCAGGATAGGAGTGAGAATACCTCAGCAACGCCGTTCACCTTGCGGCTACCTAAACCCTCTTCAATCAAAACCTTCCGTGACATGATGAACTACGTACCAATGCAGGCCAAGTGTGCCATCCTGACTTGTTTAGGGAAGCCCTCTGGAACGAAGAAGTGAGAAGTAGGACAACCACCTTGAGACGGGTGTTTATACCTTCAATCAATGACATCCTCGCAAGCCTCTCGCGGTCGCCAGGGAATTTCTTCTCAACCGCTGGTAAAACGTGAGTGCAGACTTCGGACCACTAACAAAGTTTGTACCTTGTAGGAAGAACAGGTTCTACGAGGAGGTTAGTAAATGATTTGTGACTCATGTGAATATAGCTCACGATATCATAGATGATTTGCATATGCCTACGAAGTCACCGTCAGTGTCTGGAACATCATGAAGAGTGGTATAAAGTACCTAGGAAGGACGTGTTCAACCAAGGGAACCGGCCACTTCTCCAAAGCTTCCTGTGAACTTCATTAATTATCCGGCCTCGACAAACGAAATTTGGCAGATACACTCACAGGCAAGACAGTGTGATTGGTATAGAAGAAAGTGTTGGTCACGATTTGCCATGCTTGATCCCACGAGAGCTCCTCGTCATCAAGAAGGATGCGCATCAATTCGGGAATCGCAAGAGTGGGGTGGGTCTGATCATTTCGGATTCATCCTCAGTTCCGGGATGATACCAGGAAATCTTACATCGTTCAACTGAATAGCGGCATCTAGCGAGACCATCAGAGGAGTTTTCAACTAAGACGTAAGAGACAACTCACAATCAGGGAATTCGGTGATGGGCTTGCCAAGGTTCTTGAATCGGCGAAGGATATCGGCCAAACTAGCTGCCGTCCAGAAGCTAAATGAAGATGAGAATACAGCCTTGAGATTTTCGCGGTGAAAAACATACTATTGCTGCTTCAGCCTCAACTCTTTACCAACTTGACCGTCGTTAGCGATGTTGCAATCATATTGCAGTAAAACTTACAAGAACTGGGGAAAAGTTATGAGTAAGTTCAGGCATATAACTCAAAGGCTCTTACGTGTGATCGTTAGGATAGAGAACCGAAGTGATGGCTGCAGCGCTGTTGGAAGACTCAACAGCAGCCTCGTAGTTACCAGCTGCGTCAACATCTGTCAGGAACGACTGTGAACAATAAGAAAGAGCGTACCATTGAAAGAGTTCAGATCGAAGCCTCGCTTGGGCTTACTCTCCCAAAGCCTCAAGTTGTTAGTCGTCTTGGTCTTGTAACCAGGAATCATGACATCATAAGCGACTGCCAGAACTTCCTGACCGCCAGTCCAGATCGCACGGCCACTGTTATCCGGAAGGCGCTCTGCTTGACCGTAGAACCGCACTTCATAGGTAACATCAAGACGGGGCAACTATCATCATATATGAGAGGATATCAACCGGAATCTAAGTGACCTTACCTCCCAAGGATTTTGGTGTTCCAACCAGGGATCTGGAGCCTAAAGGAAAAGGTGAGGACTGTGCACAGCTTATGGTAGCTCAAACGAACCTCGAGCTGGTTGCCCTCAGGTGAGATCAACTGCTGGAAGATACCATATTGGTACCTCAAGCCGTAACCCCAAACGGGAAGTTCCTGAGAGAATGTCAATACCGCTACATTCCGGCAAAGCCTCATCGCGTGTGTCGAGATGGCGAAATCTCACCTGCGAAGCAGAGGAATCAAGGAAACAAGCGGCCAAGCGACCTAGACCACCGTTACCAAGAGCAGCATCGCGCTCTTTTTCAAGGACATCCTCCATGTTGAAACCGAGTTGCTGAACGCCTTCTTTGTACTTATCTTTAAGTCCAAGATTGAGAAGCTAATAGAAGCATTAGATCGAACTTGCCAAAGAAGTAATCGAAACGACGCACGGCATTGTCAAGAGTTCGGCCCATCAAGAACTCGAGGGACAAGTAGTATGCACGCTTGGGGGCTTTGCGCGTGTAGTTGAGTTGCGTCTCGTTCCAGTTTACCTGTACGATCTCTTAGAACGACGATAGTTTGGTCATGGGTCTGCATTACCAAAAGATTGTCCCTGACGGACAAAGCCGCTGCTTGGTAGGCACCAAGATCATCTGCTATCCTTCAGCCTGCGATCTTGCCTCCAGAGAAATTGGTAACATACCAAGATTGTACGGCTGACGAGCGAGCGAAGTCTGAACGTGGTTGACGAAGCTCTTGGTAATGTCGGAGACATCTTAGTCGGCATGAGTGTGACAGAACGACCCTGCTACGTTTGCAACTCACCCTTATCGACTGAACGCATACCGGCCTTCCAGACCTTTTCGTCGCCCTTGGGCCATTTCTCCTTGCCAGACGCGTCGGTCTCGGGGAGGTAACCTACGCGGTTCAGTTCCTGCCCGATCGATGCAAGGGGATGATAGAAACCCACCTGTGAGGGTACGGACGTGCCTCCTTTGGCGCTGAGGCCTGCCGATGGTGTTGGGGTCGATGGTGGAGGTCATGAGAGGACGAGTTGAGAGGACAAGGAAGGAGGGTGGGGAAGATGGAAGGAAGATAGGGATTATAAAGGATTGCTATCTATGTCAGATATCAGCTTCAGGGTGTTCCACTCAGAATACATAACTGCCCTTGTCGACGTCATCACTTCTTCCTTTTTCGGCTACGGCTGTCCCTCTCCACTCCCGACAAAAAGTACCTACCTCCAGAGTTAAACCTCCCTCAAAGTTCCGTTTTCCAGGTTCCGATGCCAGTGCACCCCCGTCTTTTACTTGCATCATCACTGTTGCTCGCTGCCTATGCGCTGTGATCGCACCCACCGCCCTGTTCGCACACAGTGCGGCGATCTTGCAGGCACAGAGGACACGAGCGAGACAAACACAACAAGCATACGGAACACACGCGGCCTTACGACTTAGACCCTTTCAGAACTCGTTTATTTTGCCAAGGAGCCGCGGAAGTGCACTCGACAACCATAAAGGTATTTTCCTCCGCGCTCTGGGGTATATTCCTCAACGAAGGGTTGCACAGAGCAAAGTACTTCAACACGAATCATTATTAAAGCATACGCACGGAACAATTCATAGGTAAAATCCCTGCCCTCTAAGGTATTCCTGATGCTCTGCCGCATGTGAGGCCACTGTCTTGTCCACAGACGCTCGCCAAACCGGGGTCGCAACCTGAATCACCCCACACCTGGTAAAAATTTCCCCCTCGGGAGAACGAACTGTATCACTCACATATGCAATCATGTCGTAGAGCCCATCAATGATCCAGTTGTTCTTCGGCGCTGCCCCTCGTGTTGATGCTCGGAATAAGCTTGTGATCAAGTCGCCGGTTATATGAGCCTGTCCTTTTGTAACACCTATAGAAAGGCCAGATATCAGTATAAAATCGCTTTCGCAAGCTGCCAGAAATTTGGAATAAGGGCCCAAGTATGGAAGAAACTTTTTACGTGTTGAATCTTCAATCGGCACTTCGGCGCGTTCGTGCGACGCGGGCCCAGGTAAACGAAGGTGCCCCAATTAATCATACTCAATATAAAGGAAGACTTACCCTGGAAAAGCGCCAATGCGGCTTGGTCTGGGGTAAGACCACCATCTGACTCTTCAATTTTCAGGGTTATCTTTGGCTTGGTCTTATTCTCTTCTTCGTATCCCGGAGTGAACATGGTTGGCGGGAAGAAAATGTGGATATCAATTCCATATAGCAACATTTCCGAGTGGAGGGTATCAGCTAGTCCTGTGATCCGTATTGATACTCAGAGCGAATTCATGAACCTGGAGTAACGATTCACTCACCGCGCAGCGCATGTTTCGCTGGTGAATATGATGCATAGCCCACGATGGACATGTAGCCTAGGGTTGAAGAAACGAACGTGATCTTTCCTTTCTTCCCTTGTTTAACCATCTTCTTCGAAACTGCCTTTACTTTCTATCAATATAAGGGGATGTCCATGCACCGTACCAACTCACCCAAGCCGTCCAAGCCTGTACCCAGTACCCATTGGTCATGCCCTTCACCAGGTCTTCCTCGGTCATTTCCATAAAGAATTTAGGCCGTGAAGCGCCTGCACAAGTGAAAGTCGCGTCCGGCGGTTCACCATCGTAAGGCCTACAGACTGCCTCAAGAGCCTCCGTCGAAGCTTGGGCAGTGTCTAACCCAAACGAGTAAGCGTATAATCTCTGATTCGGATTCTGTCTTTCAGCCTGCAGGTCACACACACCAAGTCAACCTACGGGGTATAGAACGAGGGGCAAGCTACGTACCTCGAGTTCCTCAAGCGCCTTATCCAACTTTGCTTGGTCTCGCGCGACAATGGACACGTTTGCTCCTTTTCGTACAAGGAGTTTCGCTAGTGACAAGCCAAGACCTGCGCTGCCACCAGTGACATAGCAGTGCTAAGTGTTATACGCGAGGCGGTTGCCACGAGTGAATATAGATACATGGTGGTCAAAAGAGGTAGGGACCCACTAGTCCATCAGGATTCCATTTCCTCGAGAAAAGACCGAACATATCAAACACCTCTCAGGATATGTTATGGGGGGGGTAGCGGAACAGCTGGTGGTGGGAAGGATAGAATGATCACATTTGGACAATCAATGACACATGCCAAAAATAACCCGATGACATGTGTCCTCCTCCCAACATATGATGTCCATACTTCAGGTTAAATTCCACTCGAAATCGTCGTGGCACTGTGGCTCACATCTCACCTTTGGGTACCCGTCTTGAGGCACACATGGAAACTCTGATGTATCACTGAAATCCCTTTCACGATTCGATATCACGGAGGTGCAGCAACTTTCGCCGGAATCCACAATGTGCCGACGCAGAAGACGTCCCAAACCACCGGCTTCGCAATAAACAGGAAAAATGATTCACTGAATTCTACTCCCTGGCAACCTATTTTCTACAATCCCTTGAATCCCATGACCTGCCACGGAACTCAATGATGCTGGATTCGCATTGGCTCCACGAATATCCGAGATAACCTTGGCAGTCTCAGTGGAGCACCCGCAACTCGGTCGGCCTTGACCATAGAGATGACTTGCTGGAAAAACACGCCCCAAATTATTCCGGAGAAGAAATCTATACCAAGAATTTGGCATTTGACCTCGACAAAAAAAGTTCCGTCCAAGTCTTCTCGCTTACATCTGAACCACCTCGCGCACATTCCACAGCACGCCTATTCTTCCAACCACAGGTTCTCTCGGAAAAACCAGTCAGCTCGGATATCCCAATTACGATGTCAACATTGCCCAATGCAACATCCTAGCCCTTGTCCCCGTAGGCGCAAACCGGTATAAATGTGCAACCCCCAAATGTCCCCATAACCATTGCCCTCCTCCCCCCCACAAAAACTTGTGTCAACAATGAAGTTGCTCTCTCTCGTTAGCCTTGCGGTCCTCTCCCAGACCGTCTCCGCTCACTACATCTGGAACACTCTCATTGCTGGCAGCACCACCTCCATGGCTGCCGTCCGCCAGCCCCAAAACAACTCTCCCGTCACGGATGTGACTTCCAACGATATCCGCTGCAACGTCTCCCCTAGTCCTGCTTCCGAGACTGTCTCCGTCGCTGCCGGAAGCACCATCGGCTTCAAACTCGACAACACCATCTACCACCAAGGCCCTGCTGCCATCTATCTTGGCAAGGCTCCCAGCACTGCTGCCAGCTGGGACGGCTCCGGCACTAACTGGTTCAAGGTTTGTCACAAAGTCCCCTTCTTCCCGTTCGAAAAAAAGCTGATAAAAATTTGGGCTTATAGATTGCCGAGTGGGGTGCCACCTTCAACCCCTTCACTTTCACCGACTACAACCTCAGCGAATTGACCACCACCATCCCCTCCAACACTCCCCCCGGCGAGTACCTCGTTCGTATTGAGCAGATCGGCTTGCACGTCGTTGGTGCTCCTCAGTGGTACATCTCCTGTGCTCAGATCAACATCACCGGTGGTGGCTCTGGCAACCCCTCCAAAGTCTCCATTCCTGGCTACGTTTCACCCAATGGTGAGTCAATACATATCGTTTCTTGTCACTTGTGTTCCTTTACTGATTTTTCCTTCAGACCCTGGCTTGACTGTCAACATCTACGACCCCGTCCCCACCGCCTACACCGTCCCTGGACCCGCCCCCTGGAGGGGATGAGTGTAGACGCTCTCAAGCTCTTGTACCATATGTTTATTTGTGACATGGAAACAATAAATACGACCTTATACCATCTCCTACACTATCTGAACCCTCCAATGGTATGGCAAACAAGTCAGAAAGTAACTGGCCAGGGGATAACGGGCTCTCTGGAATATTCTAATTCTGTTTCAAATAAAACAAGAGGAAAGTTTGACTCTAAACCAGTAACCACTCCAAACAATCACATCGAGATCAAAGTCTTCACACCCTCCATACCACTCCTGAGCACACTAACAACCTCCAAGCGGGCTTTCCTCCTCTGCTCAACTACACCACACAAAGCCTGGTCCCACCACCTCTCACTCTCCGGTACATTACGCCATCCACCCGTAAACAACCCCTTCAAAGCCTTTGTGCTCCCACCAACAGGAACCGACATAACCGCCTTAGCCTTCGCCCAATGCGGTGGCGGATTCGTCTTGGAGTACTCCGCAAGACCTGAACCGAATTCTGACGGAGGTGCAGTGAGGCCGTTGGCTGCAATAGCGAGTGCAGGAGGAACAGTGATGCGACCGATTTTGAAACAAACTTCCGAGACCGCGATAGTGTGGAGAGTAGCACCATCTGGCTCCTCCGTAGCCACTAAGCTCGCTGCTGCCTCCTTGAGCGCGGCGGAGGTTTCTTGTGTAGAAGCACCGATAGGAGTGTAGGAGGATGGAGTATCGGTGTTGGATGTCGCGTCTGCAGGTGTACGAAGGGATGCATGGAGGATGTTTTGTACAGCTTGATCGGGTGTGCCGGTTTGTGTGGGCTTTGATGCTGCAGGAGTCTTCTTGGACTTTTTGCCTTTGGGCTTGCTGACGAAGCGGTGAATGACATAAAGCTAATAGGCCATGGTTAAGATGTGTGTATACGAGAGATAGACCATTCATCATACCCATTTCTGATCCCAAGAAGCAAATGTCGTCCTCACTTCGTATTCAGCCATCATAGGAATCTCACGGAGATAGATGAAGTGCGTTCCTGAATGAATGGCATAATTAAGATATCTGCTGAACAAGTCACCTTTGAAGCATACCTCCAAGGGCCATCCAACCTCCAGAGCGGAAAAACATTGGGAACATTGCAATAGCTGTATAGAAGCGGGCGCTATCCAAGGTCTGAAGAGAAAGTTGAAACCTAGTTGCCAGATGAAAAAATCCAGCGCAGAATACATACCTTGGCATAGCTAGAATTGCTGAGGTGACCATTGAAATCACACTCGTCAATGGCTTGAGCGCCAAGTAAGCTCTCGTCAGGCCACCAAAGGTAAGGAGAAAACTCACTCGCTCTTGTCTTGTAAACCATGACCTTATCGAGTGGATTCTCGCCAATAGGCGTTATGCTATCCAACCACTCGTCGATACGCTTTTCTCGAACTCCCTTCGAACTGAACATAGTACGCCATAGCACAAGTTGATGTTGGAATCGAACCCGAAATACAGGCCGGAAAACACGAACTAAAATTCATTAAAAATAATCAGACACGGGCCAACAACATAAGCAATGATGTAAACTCACTATGCCACATCAATGGCCACGACTTCACATTGACGAGGAACACCAGTATCGCCAACCATTTAGCAAGCGCCGGTACGGTTCGTGTGACCACTTGCATGGTCCTGAGTACGAGCCCATTGGGAGCCAGAAGTTCTCGAACGCCTGTCCTCTGCAACGACATTGCGTCGGGGGATTCCCGGATTATGTTCAGCGAGAACTGAGTAGCAAATGAATAGTAGAAGGTTGGATGACTGTGCCCATGGGAGCTCACTTTCACGAGTTTTTGACGATCACATAAATGCCGGCCTATTGATCCGGATGGCCCTTGTTGCTTCCCAAAATCTTATCAGACAACAGGTCCCGTTACTACTATCCGCTCCAAATCCCTGATCTTCAACCCCTTCAGAATCCCCCCAAGTCCTGAATTCTGGAAAAATGTGGCCCTTCGTTTGTCAAAAAGGCAACAGGACTTGCATGGTAAGGTCTCCGGTCTCTGATCTGAGAGCAATTCTATGTCAAATTACGAAAAAGTACTTCCGTCCATACTGCATTGACAGTTTCTGATTTGAAACCCCCAGGTAGTCGAGTTTTACTGACAGCCACCACTTCCTCTGACCTCTCATCCTCACAGTCAGCTTTTCATCTCGCTATATACTCACTGCATCTTATAATCTATGACTGTTAGATCTGCGAACATCGGGATCACAACCTCAACTCGTGCAATTGTTTACATTCATTAAATGGGGCTTGTAAAGGATATGGCCACAACTGCTCAGCCAAGTGTCGTTGAATTCCCCTCCCATTGAAGGGACCCCTCAGTCGGATAACAATCGGTTGGGAGGTAAACGAGCAAGCAGTTCATCACGTAAACAAGAAATTTGCAAGAAAACAATACATGTTAACGAGGCTCTATCTTCAACCTCGATTGAGGGTATCATACAACGATTGATTAACAACCCCCTCGGGAATCCAAAGGTCCCATCTCTAACTCTATGTAAGAACAAGGACGAGCGTTTCGTAATCGGAAGATGTCGTTTCCATTCCAACACGCTTAGACATAAGGGGGCCCAAGTGCTGTCAAACACACGAGTCAGTCGAGTCGGGGATTGAATAAGCCTAAACGCATAGACGAGCGCACCCTTTCTGAAGACACCGAGCGTAAACTCGACGACTAGTAGAAGCACACCACCTCCAGGTGCGAGTCGTAGCACCTTGGGAACGAAGCCCTTATAGAGAGCACCAACACCCTCCTCACGCATGATAGTCACGAGGGCGGGGTAAGTCCAGTTATATTTAGGCTTGACACCTGGGACGCGCTCGGCTCCTTGTATACGGGATTTCACGACCTGTTAAAATGCGTCAATTTCATTTCACTTCACCCGTTGGCGAAAATGCCTACATCCAACCTATGCAGTCGTTTCAGGTGGGTGAAGACAGTGTAGGGGAGGCTATGCTTACGGAGTATTGAGCACAGTACCAAAAAGACCACCAATGGTTCCGGAGATGAAGTTATTCAAGAGCTGCTCTTTTCCGGTCTGCGGAAGCGATTATAAATGTCAAAAATGACGTTAAGCATTGAAGAGGTACATACCTCTGCCTTTGGCAGGTACTTCTTGACAGTGAAGATGGTGCCAAAATAACCACCGTTCCAGTAAACGTGACTGTGAAAAGTCACGCTCCTGGGCTAACCAAAGACCATTTGTACGCACCGCCAGAACGTAGACTCCATGCCTGCATAGAGCCCGAGGAGACCTTCCTTGGCCACGACCTGCTTCACTACATCCATGGGACCCTTGTATGTACTCGACTTGTCCTGAAGCCTTGTAAACATATGAGCATGTCAGCAAACGCGTTGCTTAATTTAGGACTCACTTGATCTTGACAAGCTCAAACGGTACCACAACGAAACTTTCCTGTATTAATGTGAGATCACCTCATGCATGACCTTTGACTAGACATACCGTCGCTCCAGCGCTACAACCAGTCAATATTGACAGCTGCTGTGTCATCTTGGTTTCACCAGACCACCCCATGTATGTTTTTCCCCAGAAATCATTGGCAGCACTTCATCCTGTTAAAAAAAAACGAGGTACAGGAAGGATCAAGCGAACATACAATTTGACAGCACGCTTAGGAGCCTCCAACAAAAGCGGGGGAACCAGGCCTTGACAATTACATCAGTGGAAATAAACGGATTTATTCTGGAGCCGTTGGTAATTACCACGATAAAGCCGACCGACACTGATGGATTATAATTTTTGTTAGAACATTGGAGGGGGTTGATTCGTTGCGGAGCGCACCCTTCTTCCTTGACAATCGAGGAGAATGTCCCAACCAAGCCCTTGGACTTGCCAGTAGCCAGCTGCATGCGTGTTTTGACCTGGCATATATCCGGGTGATCATACTTGTCAGAGACTCGGAATCCGTTCCGATAATAGTACATACGACATCTAAGGACAAGAACTAGCTGGCCGAGCAAAAGAGAGCACTGATATTAGGACTCACCAAGAGGGTAGAACGTTAAGATTTCAGAGATACCAGCAATAGCACCAGCCGCAAAGTTGGCGATGAAGGGAAGGGCTAACTCGGGTCAATCAGACAATGTATAACTCCCCAGATGAAGATTGTTAGTGCTCACGCTTGGGTTTGTGTTCTGTCTTTTGTTCCGCTGCCATTTCGAGTGGGAGTCGGGTATTAGGAGGGCTGGGGATGGTATGAGAATGGGATAGAGGTGTGTGAGGAAACAACAGGCACCGCTGCAAAGTTTAGATCCATGTTCCGGCGCGGATTTATCGGTAGTCACACAAGGTGACGCGATCAGCTGCTCACGTGACCTACTGGATGAGTGACGCTTCCGACATCAATGTCGATTGGATGCACGATGGTCTACATCCACTCCTGGCAAGAATTCCAGGACGCAGCGGAGGCCCTTTATGCAAAGTCTCCCAACAAGGTCAGCTCTATTCTCTCCCTCAATCTCCAGAACTCATACCTCTTCTTTCCAGGCACGCTATGTCGTAAAATGGAAATCCTCAGAGGGGAAACTCGTTCTGAAAATCACTGATGATACCTCCGTGCGTTCTTCGTTCATCTTTCATGGCACTTCGTACTCACACCCTTCACTCCAGTGCATTAAATTTAAAACTTTCTCTTCGATCTTTCTCAATCGGTTTGAGGCCTTGAACCTCTCCCTCATTGAAAAAATGCAAAACCGACGCAAAGAAGAGCAGCCAAAGTCAATACCCGAACAAGTCATGCCCGCAGTAGAAAACGCACCCGAGGCACCGATACCATCTGCCGCCATTCAGTCCGCTTCTGTTGCTTCAGGGGTAAAAAAGAAAAAGCCAAAGAAAAAGAAATAGTTCAGGTAGACCATCGCGACTACGGCTCCACTGTTTTTCTGTTACATTGTAATGATCATGGTAAGGCTATTGATTTCTTGTGAAATATTCAGTCTGACGGCATTTACCCTCCCTAGTTGTATCTATCTACTATAGTACCCGCAATTCGTTTTCTTCTGCTATGTATAATCGTTCGCACCCAATTCGTATATGACAAAACGGGCATAGCAAGCTTAGCCTACTGACGAACCAAAATCGATATCACAAATTTGTCACAAAACCAGAGAAACTTCAACGGGATGACAAAACATCCACTGACTCCAAGCGATACTCGTCTTCATCCTCATATTAATTAAAGCTTTTGCCTCCGTATCATCGTCAACCTCTACCTTCTCGCCTCAACATCAGGCCCCAAAAAATTACGGCTGTTTCTGAGTAAGCCCTGAATAGCTACGGTCACTTCTCTGAACACCAAGTGAATTCGCGCTGTCCTGTCCCGGGTTACCGACTCGCGGCTCGTTCTGCTCTTGCTCCACCTTCGATCTATCTTTAGTCCAACGTCAGAACTACTAATCCACGAAGATCCCTTTTTTTCCCAAGTGGCCGACCAGGCGCGCTCGCGCCCCGCCAAGGTTTCGCCAAGTCGTTTCTGGTATACGTATCATAGAAAACCTGCGTGAAGAAGAGTCACCAGCTGGCACATTTGTACCGTTGTCAAGACACATAAGAGGGACCACATTCTCCATTCCTAGTCCCGATGCCTTCATATCCGAACGAAATAGTCGCTTTCCCTGTATATTCTAGTATATCCCAAAAAAACAACCCTCAAAAGATAGGATGACCTCTCGACCACCTCAAGATCCATGGCTGTCTTGCATCTATCAACCGTGTCGTCCCAGAAAGTACATGAAGTTGGTAGTCGGCGACCAGAAGGAAGAGAACCCCATCGGACAGAGGGTTAGTGCATGTACCTGATCAGATAGGTATGCGACTGATGCTAGCCTTTGTATGCTTCGAAGCGCGAGATAGAACTTGTAATAACCGTAGCTCGAACGTGTTGAAAGCTCCCGTAGAGCCCGAGTACACAACATCCGTGGCAACCCTGCTAGTCGAGACCGGGGTTGGGATAGAGATAGACTTGGTAAACGCTGGAAAGCTTACTTAAGACCCACCAGTTTTTGCAGGAGATCGTGATGCGTGTTGAATTGGGCTCATCTATTAATACATCGGTGCCTCCGGCAGCCGTGTTTAGAAACGTAGATGGCCTCCAACTAGAAGTCCAATTCTCGGAAGCGGGAACGGGGTTTGAAGAGATACCTGTACTTAGCCCATTACTCAAAAAGTGTCGATGCGTTTAATGCGTTATACAATAAGACACACATCAACCCAAATGTCCCGAGACACTCGTCACTGCGTTTAAAATCCTGGATTTCATTCTGCCAACCCCATTGTCGAAGCTCAATAGTATTCAGGCTAGGACCATACCTTACTGCTGCCGCTACCTGGCGCAGTCAATCGCCTCTCTGCGGGTATCCATAGAGTAGTACCCCCTCCGAGGCGAGGTTGAGCTGAAGTCAATGACATCAACTGGTAAATGCTACAAGTACTACTTCAGAACCTAAGCCGCAAGATGCATTTTCAATTGTGGATAGAAGAATAACATATCATACAAAGGCCGGAACTGTCATCACAAAACAGATATCACTATATATACAAGAGGAAGAAAGATAGCCAAACGATTCATCGATGCCGACTTCAAATTTCGTGCCCTATCCTCGTAGGATCACTATCCTGGGAGGGAGTGTGCTGAACTTGTTGAGACAGGGGACTGGAACCACACATAGGAGAAAACCTACTTGTTTATACTCCTGACCTTGGTCGGTGAAAGCCTGAGTCCTAGTTTCGTGCCGCAAGTCAAGGACATGGTTGCGCTAAATTCGGGTCAGCTATCCCGGAACGAACAAAAATGGAAAGAAAACAGCTGACAGAAGAACGCTACGGAAAGAGAGAATTGAGTAACAGTGTGCATATTAGGAGTACGAAGTCATACCGCACGACTGGTTGATGCACTCCCAAATTCGATATCAGACAGGTGGACACTATTCGTGGATAAACTTCCTGCTTCTCGGATGGCTTGACGGGTGTTGAGAGTCGCGAGCAGACTATTGGCATAGACTATATAAACCCTTGTAAGCTTCAAGAATGCTACGAGAACAAATAAAGGTGTTTACGCTTTCCGATGACAAAGTCGATGGCAAGGTACCATAGGGTATCCGTTGATGTTGAAAACTTGAAGTGAGGGCTATAAGTAGATAAATAAGCTAGGTGCACGGAGGTGGCTCACAGCTATCACTTCCGTGACCGCTACCACTCTGCATCAGGATAATCAAAACCAAGCTAAGAAGCATGCAGATGAAGCGGCTCACGATGTCAGCAGACAGCGATTAATAGCATAGATGATAAGCTTGGATAGAATCGTATTGGTCCTTGAGGCCAGGTTAGTAACGGGTTTCCGACAGAACACGAAGAACAAGACTTACTTCTTAAATCCAGTTTTACTTCCATGAAGAAAGTAACAAAGTGCAGCGGCGATGAAAACGTCAGATAGGACAGCAGTTATCGCGAAGGGAGTGGCAGCGATTAACTATGTAAGTAACTTAGCTGGCCCCTTGGAACTCCGCAAAAGCGCGGGACATACCGCCATTTCGGGAAGTCGTGCAAGCTCCTTTTTGATAAACCTGTTAGAATATCAGTGCAGATCCTTGTAAGGGTTGGGATCTGTGATTACAAGAAAGCCACGGTTTCTGGAGCGATAAATGGGATCAGCACAATATTTTGAGATCCCAAACCAACGCACCAATCCCGAATGCGAAATGCGCAATGACGGTGAGTCCCTGTTATTGCGGAGGACGCACTGAGTGTATCACACGGGTCGGAAGCCTGGAGAACTTACGATGACAGTAGTGACAATCCACCTCAGCTTTGGCCAGCAAACTTGAGTAATGTCGGCGCCTGGAGACCGCATACTTTGGGCAGAAAAATGCTTACGGGAGTGAATTTTCCTCGTGAAGTAACTACAAACTCGATAAGCATCTCCCATGGAGCCAAAGATAGATTTCATACCATTGGACAATACATGCGATGAGGACCTATGAAAGTCACAATTAAGAGCAGAGTCCAGGGAGAAATAATCATCCTCACGTTCAGGAGAACGGAAACCTGAGCAATCATGAAGTTCGGCATTGGTTTGAAATTCGAGAAAAGCAGAATATAGATCAGGAGCGCACGAATAGGGACCTAAGAAATGTAAACTTAGAACGGGGTAAACCTTCGTATCGAGAGAACTCACCAGTGACCAACTCCGAGAGCCACAGGGTTGTTATAGTTCGTGACCTTGACAATGGTTGTCTAAGGATGACTACACGGCGCGGAACGTTGAACGCACCAGGTAATGATAAATGCAATACGCAACTGCATTGAGTGAGTGTCTCATCGTCTATCATGTAACTTAACTGATCCATACCAATAGCGATATGAAGCGAATCCAGCACCCTGATTCCACAATAAGCATCAAATGCAGGCTGTCCAGTAGAAATCACGTTCACCATATCAGTAATACCTGAAAGGATTTATGTTAGTGTAATCCGTCAAACCCTGGATGAGGTCACTTACGAGCAACTTGAGGCTGAGTCTATCGTTGGGATAATGAACATAGTAGAAGTATGTCTGCGTATATCAGCATCAGACGTCGTTCAAACCCTCGACGCGAGCTGAGTACATGCCTGTAGTGTCGTAAGTCCATATAAGCTTCGTTGCATTGCGCATCAGTTCCCGTCTATTTCACAACTACTTTGTTCCTACATTGCTGTAACTATAGCCCCGATGTACCCCGCTCCTAAACACAAGTCAATGTTCTGAACTTGGGTGTCCTGATAAGATTGCCGACCATAAGTATCATCGATAGTAATCCGATGAGGCATCGCATCCATTTCTCTGGAACTTAGGGAACGAAATAACTGGGACAAGTTAGGGGAGAGAGATGATACAGGGGTGGGACGAGTTGCCAGATGCTTTGCTCCCCACGAGGTTAATAACCAACTCCACCAGAGTTGTTCCCAGACAGTATCAGAGG
Source organism: Podaxis rugospora (assembly GCA_018524415.1). Taxonomy (NCBI): domain Eukaryota; kingdom Fungi; phylum Basidiomycota; class Agaricomycetes; order Agaricales; family Agaricaceae; genus Podaxis; species Podaxis rugospora. The sequence continues at coordinate 31,311 of JAEUWL010000647.1, forward strand.
TGACTGATGGACTGTTGGTAGGGAACCGAAGGAAGAAACGCACAAGACAGGGGTCACATTTGACGTGGACGCACCCACGAATTGGGCCCAGATCTACTTGGACCTCGGATTGGGGATTTCTCCAAGGACAGCGTGGATAAAAATGCGCCGGGGTCTACGGAGAATCTCCGGAAGCGTCACTTGAAACCTCTCTAGGTAGCTTCTGCGGATCATACCCTTGCTGACCAGTGATAGTGCATGAGTTCCGGAATCTCGTGGCGCTGATGATCGTCCAAGATATCTATATAACCCTTACTTTGCTAACTGCAAAGAACTTTACTTCTACTGCCTACCATCGTAGAGATTTCTTCAGAATAGGCCAGTGGGACCTGAGACCTGGGCCGAGGAGCGAGTGAACCCGCCCCCCACCACATAGTCAAGGATACAAATGAACGCACGGTAATTCGTCCATCATTCAATATTCAATAGTCAAATGATGGTAGAGTTTCTGTAACGCCCAACGATGCTGTGGTTTCAGGGGCTCATTTTGATTCATGCGAGTGTAGACTGGCTTTGCTGGCAGGAGACCTACTCAGCCATCAGAGAACACCATTTCATGGCATTTCCACATGAATTTCGGGGCTTCTTTGACAAATCATTCATGTCGCATATTCCCTGTATAAATGATCATCTTAAATAGAAGAGCGGACTGAGCGGGACTGAAGATGTCGCAGGGCTGACATCGTGGGGAGCCGAAGCACTAAACTGGATTGACTCACCACTCCCGACATCAGTTGATCGGCTTTCGGTGTTAGTGGCCTAAACGTTAAACGAACAGGCCTCGTTGGGGGAGCTACATTGACATTCCAAGCGCCTGGAACATTGACCGGAACTTTTCATGTAACCTGTGAATCTGGATCTTTCTCTCGCTTGCTCCCCTGCATACTCTATTAGGCGCACGCGGTCTTCAAGCACTGATGCAGCCTGTATGTTGACATTAGGACTCTTGAACAGAATCCAAAGAGGGTGGCTGAAAGACTCGGCACTGAACTCAAGCCTCTCATGGTTTATCGTCCCGATTAGTCTTCCAGTTTTATGAAAGCTACTAATAGACCCGGACACTCAATATTCGATGATTAATGATCGTGACGCGTCGAGTCTATGAAAGAGCACGATATACGTGAATAAGAAAAAGATTACTTTCACAGGATCAATGCCTTTTTCGTTACAAAAACGATGTGTGAAGCTCCGAAGAGGAGTTTTCTTCGGTGGTGGTCCTATCCCTAAAGGATCCGCGGTCGCACCTCTACAAGCACAGAGCCCTCAAAAGTTGTGTAACGACCACATCATATCAGATCGAGGAAAATGAACGGATTTAACAGATCTTTATTCTCCACAAAAGCACGGAACGTATGTACAAAGCAAGATGCACCACAGTACTTCTGCGCATTACGCGAACGAGTGAGCATTCCGGAACCGGGCAGCTGGGGTAAAAACGATCACGTACGCACACGCGAGTGGATTCCTTTCACACCGTGTGAAAGAGAAATTCACGTAGAACAAGAAGCTCAGAAGAGTTGCTGGAATGGCACTAATGAGTGACTTGCTGTATCAGGATGCTCCATCGCATCTCGATCAACATTGCCGATGCCTTGGGCCTCGATTTATGGTCAGTGACCAGCGGATTCAACACCGACTTGTTGCACAGCAGTACCGTTTTCGGGTCGGTGTTGCAGGTTGAGACATCAAACTCTTTCGTATACTCTAGGTCGCTCAGCTTCCCTCTCGCCAAGTCGCCATCGCCGAGAACAATAATGTTCCCCATACTGATATCACGGTACATCCAGCGAGCAAGGTACATAAGAACGAGTGCTTTTGGGTGTAAGCACACGATAGACAGAATAGGTAACAATAAACATACCAATGGCATCCTCAATGGCTGTAAACGATGTCTTGAAGTCTTTAGCATCATGAAGGGGGTAGCCAACGTGCTTGTAGATCAAGCGATGTCGTTCTTTAGCTCGGTAGTCGCGAGGGGAGGCACCATCTTGTCCTTGTTCCAAAATGGTAGGGAGAAGGTTTGCTGGGAGCGCCGAGCGGTCTTGGCTTTGCATCGAACCTGGAATCGCCTCCTTTGAATTCGCTGTCGCAGGTGGTGCAAAGGAAAAGATGGACGGTTTCAGTACCGCTGAGCTTAAGCGTGTCTTGGTTTTCATGAGTTTCCTGCAGTCGGTGATCCGCATGAAGTAGTCTTCGTATGTGCCATCACCAAAGATATGATCGAGAAGGTCCGGAAGGTCTGGAGGTGCCCATTCATAATCCCTCCCGCGGACCTCCCCGAGACACTGGAAAATCGCTTCCAGATTCTGAGCCTCCATCCCCGAGCCTTCGTCAAGCCATCCATCCTTGATTGCAGTATCCTCCCCTTCTTCTTGGCCGAGTAAGTCTCCCTTGCAACCTTTAACCTAAACAGCCCTCCAAATACATGTCTTCCTTCCCGTGATGCATAGCATCCGAGGCATGCACAGTGACTCTTTCGTCCTGAAGTACCGTGGTGCTCCTTCTGCTCGCATCTCATAGACGTAGCAAGTCTTTCCGTCATATAATACTCTGTGGACAATGGGGTCGTACCCAATTTCCTCAGGGGTCGCGTAGAGGAGGGAAAGTAATACCCGAATGAATTTTTCAATATCCTGTCATGGTGTGAGGCGAGTGCAACATCGGGCGGGGTCATGGCAGTTGTTTGCGGTTCTTCAAATCTATTTCATTCCGTGAGGAGCATTGGTGGTTCTTTTGAATTCAGCGAGAACAGCAGTCTCAGAAAAGACTATGTGCTTTGAGTCCGGGTTGCTTGTGATACAACCGTCCACCTTGAAATTTGCACCTTGGATTTCGGACTTCACTGCCTTTGCCGGGCAGTCCCTGTACGTGTGTGCACAGGTGATTGTCCTTATCACAGCATTCGACGCGCTTCAGAAAATTGATGATTTCCCGCAAGGCTTTGAACACCGTAGTTTCGGGTGCTCCTGCCTCCGCTGGACTTGATTCAAACTTGGCCCAAGTCCGAACTCTGTTACCGCCGAAATTGACTTCCTTCAACTTCCACGGCTCGCCGCATTCCAGGCCATCCTGCTCATATGCCAGAATTGCTTTGTTGATGGAGTCCTTGGATGGAACAAATGGCGCATAGTGCCCTAAGAAGTCGTCGAGGGGACATTCCAGGATCTCAGAGACCATGAGCTATTTCCGACATCCGTTTACTGAAGTTCGTCAAACGGTCGACTGATGATGACTGAAAATCATGTGACTGGACACATGAGTATAAACAAGAGATTTCAACCAGACGATGGGTAACACTCGTAGGGGAACCCCGTTACTGGCTTTGATCCAAGAAGCCGAGACATACAGAGTTTTCTGCTCGCGTTTGTAATTATGGAAATGTCGTTCAAATGACTTTTCATGAATGAAAACTATATCAGGTTCCGCTGCAAGGCGGCATTCATACCATGGGCAAATCGCAAAGGCTTGTCTTAACGGCGCGTATCTAGGACTGTCTTGGGTTCGTATTAATGAATTGAATGTCTACGGGCAAGAGCACCGGAAAGTGCTCTGACCCTGAGTATCAACACTGGGCGTGTAGGTGAGACTTATCGGTATGACTGTGCAACCTCGGGGAGTGAGAATGTAGATTGTATTTAACAAAGCTTCGTATTTAACCGGGAGACAACGGTTTTTAGTCACAACCCTCCAACAAGAAAGTACATCTATTATTGTAATCGTGAGCGCATCTGCATACGGCTTATTTCCAGCTTCTGTTTCTTCGCTTGTGGCTGCTCTTCTTCTCTTTGATCCACTATCGGCTCTACACCGCCATGGGTATCTGACCCACCGTCATCATGAACACCTGGCTCATCATCGCCTGACTCCTCCTCCTCTTCATCGGCATCTGGATCATACTCGTCGTCATCCTTGGGCTTCAGCTCGGGACGCGGGCGCTTTTGTGGAACTTCCTCATTGGCGTTGCTGACTTCGACATCAAGTGGAATAAGATCCGAAACCTGCCAAGCGCATATGATCACGCTAGTCAGGTTAGTCCAGACGTCTGCGTAAATTGTAGTGTATGTAGCGGCATCGAGTATGACCTCATCCCCAGAATACTGTTCCTTTATGTAGGAGCTGTAGAGCTTCGCGCGGATTTTATCGAGGTATTCCACAGCCCGACGGAGTTTGACGTGAATTACGGGCTTCGTTTCACGAACAAACGTGTCGTGGATAAAGAGGGATCTTCTGTCGTTAGAGGGGATATTGTGGCGAGTGAAAACTCGACCGGCAAGTTCAAGGGATGCGGGATGTTTGACGCGGTAGAGCAGAATCCATAGAGCGATCCACCAGAGTGACTCCAAGTCATGCTGGAACCGGAATTTGGGGGGTGGTGGTGGCTCATATGACTCCACCGGTTCGGAATCATCCAGCAACCTAGGCAGCGAGCGCTGACTGCGGCCACTAAACACATCATGGTCAGGGGCTAGAACTGTGGGCGAGTCAGGTCGCGGTTGAACGTAAAACCGTTCCGACATGTGAATCTCCAGCGGCATGAAATAAGGAGTACCCTGTAACACAATAGAGTTTAAATGGTCTGAAACTATGCAAGAAATATACTTGCCGTCTTTGGGTCAGCACTCCAATTCGAATCAAGAAACGCCCTCGCATATTCCAAATCACTCAACTTCCCTCTCGCAGAGTCACCATCCCCAAGAACAATGATATTCCCAGTGCTGACATCGCGGTGTGTCCATCCAACAAGGTACATGAGAACAAGCGCTGCAAGAATATCAGCATCGTAATAGAGACACAGTAGGTGACAAAGAAACATACCAATGCATGCATCCCTAATGGCGTTAAAACTAGTGTTAAGATCCTTGGCATGGTGAAGAGGGCAGCCAACATCGCGATAAATCAAACGATGCTGCTCCTTGGTTCGGTATTTGCGGGAAAGACCAGTTTTCTTTGTCTTTCCAGAGGCAACAGTGAGAAGACTTGATGGAAGGCCCGAACGGTCTTTCCCTTGCGTCGAGCCAGGAATCACATCATTCAAGTTAGCTGACTTAAGAGGTACGGAAGAAAGGATCGACGGCTTCGGTCGTGCTGCATTTGAGCGACTTTTTGTTTTCATAAGCTTCCTCGAGGCCACAATCGGCATGAAGTAGTCTTCGTATGTGCGCTGTTGGAAAACGATCTTGAGATGATTCCGAAGATTCTCGGGAGCCCATTGGTAATCTGCCTCTTTCACGCCTTCGAACTTCTTGAAAATCTCCTCCTGGATATCGCCTTCCATCCGCGAACCCTCGTCAAGCCACCCATCCTTTAGTGCAACTTCCTTTCCTTTCATTTTGCTGAGCAATTCACCCTCGTAACCTTCAACCTCGACAGCCTTCCAAACCCGTGTCTTCCTTCCCGTGATGCATAGTACACGAGGTGTAAACAGCAGATCTTCAGTCCGGTAGTACCGTGGTGCTTCTCGTGTTCCCATCTCATAGACATAGCAGATCTTGTCCTTATATGAGACACGATGGACGGTGGGGTCATACCCAATCTCTTCCGGCGTCGCGTAAAGGAAAGAGAGGAACACCTGAACAAATTTATCGAGGTTCTGTTCAAATATTTTAGACCGATGCCAAGCCGACGATCGCAAAACTCACGTTTGTGAAATTGAAACCCTTTGACTTCACAGAGTGGGAACGGCAAAAGTACCAGAGAGACATCTCAGTGTCTTCAATAGTGATCTGAAAAGTATTATGAGGTAGTTCGGCACATAGCAGAAACAACGACGTACGCCATATACCCAGGTACGCCGGGGATCATCATTCAAAACGTGGCTGGCAGCCGACACTAGCTTTTGGCGGTTCTGCAAATTTGATGAGATCATGAATATAAGACAAGGTTTGAGAACTCACGTCGGCCACTCTGTCGAGTTTGTTTACCTTCTTGAACTCGGCGAGAACAGCCGTCTCGGGCAAGAAAACTTCATCTGAGTTCGGATTGCTTGTGACACAGGCATCGATCTTGAAACCTGCTCCTGGTATCTCGGACTTGATCGTTGTCGCGGGGCAGTCTCTATAGGAATAATTGCAGGTGCGTTGCGTCGGAGGGGGATGAAGGCTATTTTCGGCGACCTTTTCTCGGCAGTCGACCTCCTTAAGAAAACTGACGATGTCCTGGAGGGGCTTGAACACCTTCATCTCAACGGCATCGATTTGCGATGGGGGATAATCATAGGCGCCCCAAGTCTGAACCAGTTTACCTTCAACGACACCGTTCTTCAACCAATTGGACTCGGGATACGTTGAGGGCTTTAAAGCAGCGGGCGCCGAATCGTCGTCTCGGTACTGCTGAAGCGCATTGGTGATAGATTCCTGGGATGGGACAAACGGTGCATAGTGATTCAGAAACTCGTCCAGAGGGCATTCCAGGATCTCAGAGACCATCTGCCTTCACGACTTCCCGGTCGCAGATCTGAGCGATAATCACAAAAGCATACCCCATTCCACGTTGACGTTACTCACGACATGTTCAGGGACGGGCTCATTTTGACATGTCTAGGGCAAAAACTCAATGACTCGAAGAAATGAAAAGGGATATAAATGTTAGTGTTAACAGTATCGTAAAATATTTGGGATGGGAACATCGGCGATGGCCTGTCGGGTAACATCCTTCAGGAGGAAGCCGTTGACGCAGTGGCGTTTGCTAATAAGGGCCTCAGAAGTTGGGGAAACGCCCAAGCTGGCATTGGATGCACGTCTCTTCCTCTTAGCAAGTTCATTTTTAATGAAAAGAGGTAAGATGGGGGTCAGCGACTCGAGGACCAGAGGGTCCTCCAAATTAGAGAGATCTTCTTCAGGAATGGTAATGACAGACTCATTGTCAGAGTCGGGCTCGTCCCCTTGTTGGCTAATATGCCATTCCCAGTGCTTGACCTGGCGTTCTTCGTTTCTAGCTTCTATTTTTGTGTTGAGGGCTAGCTTAGCGCGCAAGTCGAGCTTGCTTATAAGATTCATAACTTCGGGTTTATGAGTTTTCAGTGATGCACGGCATCGGGCCGCAGCAGGGTCAGGTTGATTGCTGTTCCCACCCACTTGGTGGCATTGCGGGCACGACCAGCGTGTATGTCGTCGTTGTTGAGATCAGTCATAGTTTAGGGAAGGTCACGATAAAAACACGTAGAAACGCGAAAAAAAAGGAGCGGTCAGGCGAGGGGACGAGCAATATCTTAAAGGAATAGCGATGAAGGAGGAGTACGGGTGCTTGATCATGATAATCAATAGCTGATTGTTTGGTAGTGTGGTGATTAATACACGTCAACTGATCCAATGATGTACCACATCTGGGAATAATAGTTTAAGGATAGCAGACTTGCAATGGATACAGGTCGTAAGGAAGGGCACAACAGCTAACCGGAGAATGGGCTCTTTTCTTTTCATTAGCCACCTAGCAGCCACTATAGAAGTAGCCAATGAGCGGTACCGTAACTTGAAGGCACACTTGCGTGCAAGCCAACCTCGGCCAAACTGCCCAAGGAGGTGAATTCCTGGTTATGGACGGATGAAATGGGGCAGAATAGCTAAACAGGTTACGAGTGTTGAGGGTGCAGCCATGTTGACAATAGCCAACCAGGGTGAACAGTGTGGTGCTGTGGTTTCTGTTCCATGAACTGACATTTCTAAAATGAACGACCCAACATGTTGGTCATCACGTGATATTATGGCTTTCCAGGCTTCGGGGCTAACTGTCTTACCTTGTTCTCAATAGGTGGTAACGAGCGTGCCGGTGGTGGACTTGCCGCTTGCTGGCTACTGATGTGAACGACCCTCTGTTCAGTTCACTGTCCACAAGGAACGTTTACTTTAGAACCACAGGTGAACCAATATTGTTGACCCGTCCAACGCCAAAATTCCTGCTAGTGCTAGTGTGTGTTGTGCTAATTCCGCCGCGTTTCCGGGTCTTGGTTTGCATACTAACTGAGACATCTCTAGTTCGCAATGCTACTCCCTCACTTGTCGGGCTTCTTGTTAACCTATTTGTTTTCCAAACCGGATCTACCCAAACAGACACCCAGCGAAGCCTGCTTCAGATCCGCCCGTTCACTTGGGAGCCTCATACAATGCCTCGAGACATTTACGGTCCCCGAAAACTATTACGATCAGTTTTCTTATCTCGACGCGCAGCCAACAAAGACCCAACGCGAGGGTTGGTTTGCGGCCGTGGCCACCCTCCTATCCACCCACAATAATTGCAGCTCAGCCATTGTTCCATCCATTCTCCGTAACATATACGATGCCAATCCATTTACTGACATCGGTGGTCAATCCTTCTGTGTCCTATATGAGCGGACGGTTTCCCCATGCACCAGCCGTTACGAAAAGGGATGGGGATTCATGGTCGTCCCTTCCTCTCGGGAAGGGGTATCCCGGTCACTCCATCTCTCGGCACCACATCCATTTTATGATATTGGAACTCCTACTCAAGCCACTCACCTTTTCAAAGAGATAGGCGCGAAAAGTCTCCTCATACCCGGTAGAATGCGGCCTGCTTATAATGTCCCTTCCACATGTATCCTATCTCGTTCGAGCAAGTCTATGTACTACATGACTGATCCAGCACATAATGATGTATGTAACGATGTGTTATCTCTCTGTCTCGCACACTTTCTCATGCTAGTTGTTGCCATTACTTCCCTTAGCTCGAACCTTTCTTTGACGCGAACCGGGCTATCTGGGAATGGCAAGCCCGACACGGTGGTTGTCCATCATCGTCATGCGCATTCATCCAGTTCCATGGAAAAGCAAGGACTACGTGTCCGAAGGATGATATCTTCCTCTCGGCAGGCCTTGGTAATTACCCCATATCTCACCTGCAAAGAAACCGCACTAACCTCCGGACTCCCAGCTAACAACCACTGGTATACGGATGACATCGACCGCCCAATCAAACGTCTCAAGACTCAACTCCACCTTGCATTCAATTCCGAGTCGAGCGCAACAACGCCCGTTACCATCTCCCTTCCCTCCGACAGCCGGTGTCCACTTACTGCAACAAAGAATGTCGTTGGGAGATACCTAAATAACCATCCCTTTTCTTCGCCTCACAATGTGTGCACACAATATTCGGACCCGAACTCGACTCAGGGCGTGTTTGTACATATTGAGCAAGCAGCAGTGGCAAGAAACAAGGCTGCGCGCGATGCTTGGGTACGGGCATTGAAGAATACCTTCGTTGAAGTGAATAGCAAGGTGCGACCGAGATGGTAAAGGCCAGCTCAAACAATGGGTTCTTCCATGGAGCTTCCAGAAAACTCAGACTGCCAAAGTGCCGAAGTTACGGAGAACATGTTGAGGATCTTTGGGGTTCATGACATATATATAACGGTTCATTTTTTCGTTGTTTGGATTTCTAGTCCGAGCACATTTTACCAATCTGGGGGTTGTTCTCATGGAATAAGTGACACAGTGAATAGTCCTTGTATTAATACCAAAGATAGAGAGATGTACATATATAACCTGCCAGACATTCAGTGACCGAAATGAGAATACGATCAAGTCTGATCAAGTCTGCACAGTCGCAGCAAGACCTTCCGCTTTGGCCTTTGCTATCGACTCCAGCTCGGTAAACGACCCGCTCTTCAAACACATATTCCTGAAGATACCGTTCTCCTTCTGTATAAGATTCCACGGGGTATCCAGTTCGGCGATCTGGACAAGCGGCTAAACATCATAGAAATGCTGTAGGACCAGACCACGCACCTGTCCCTTATCCAAAACAATGAGTCTGTCATAGTCAATGACAGTCCTCAACCGATGGGCAACTACACGAAAGATCAGATCATCATCTTGTGTTGAGAGTTGAATCATACCAGTGAGCAGTAAACTTTCCGTAAACTCTTCCCGGATCGTTTGTTGAATCTTCGCATCCGTGGCAAAATCAATACTGCTGGTAGCCTCATCCAGCACGATAATCGAGCTCCTTCGTAACAATGCACGTGCCATGGCAATCAACTGACGCTGTCCCTGGGAGAAGTTAGTGCCTCCAGCAGAAACTTGGGTATCTAGCGTGATCTTAGTTTTTCCGTTGTCAACTTCGGTAGGCGTGCTGGCGGAAGTAATTATCGAGCTGGTATTGTCTGTGTCGATGATGGAAGGCGACATGGGAACGTTGTGGAGGGAAGGTGTGCGTGAACCGCCAGGTGTTGTTGCAGCGGACTCATCTCGCGAGGCTGTTGTGGAATCTGTTCTGCCGATCATTTGAACACGTTGAAGGACATCAAGACATTCCGCATCTGTGTGTTCGTCTACAGTTTGGTCAGAAATAGTTAACTTTGGTACCTTGGGCAATGCGTACTGAAAGGGTCCAGGTTGTCTCGAAGAGTACCGGAGAAAAGTGTGGCATCCTGTTGTAATGGTCTGCACACGCATGAGTCTTGATTAAATCACGGTTAACATACCTGAGGGATGAAGGTCTGTCGCCTTTGAGTCAGCCTACACTCTACTGTGGGAAGGGGATGGGAGTGCTCACAACTCTCGAACGTAGATCATGAACGCCTATTGTCGAAATATCGATTCCATCGATGATAATTTTTCCACTCGCAGGATCCACCTCCAATCATCCTCAGTCATGGCAAAACAACACAAAAAGGGGACTCACAAATCGTAGAATACTCATGGCAAGTGTCGACTTGCCGCTCCCTGTTCGACCTAGTAGACCAACACGCTCTCCCGCCTTCAACTTAAACGACACGTCATGCAAGACTGCAGGCAGCTCGGGAGCGTATTTCACAGTCAAATTCTCAACCACGATCAAAGAATCGTTGTTGGTGTTTGAGGGCCAGTATGCGGGGACGCGATTGGATTCAATGATAGCTGGAGGCTCCTGAGGTAGGTCCAGACTGTACGCATGGGTGAGGTGGTGCTGCGGATGTGGGATACTGTAACGTACTATTCAACGATACGTTCAACTGAGCTGGACGATGGTGAGGTCTCATTGGAATTCAGAGAAGGAAAACACGTACTTAAGATCCAGTTCAAGTGCTAGTTCAGCAGGTCAGGCGCAAACCTTCATCCTGTCAGCATAAGAGGACTCACCTGTCCAGAACCGGCATGCCCAGTAGACTAGTGTCCTCATCAGCCCAAGCAGTAAAAGAAAGCGATCAAATGCCCACCAGACATTGTAAATGCCATGGCACTCGTGATAGATATGCCAGCCCACCCAGCACCATCAGTCAACTTCGTGATCGAGAACAATGTGGTAATCAGGACAGCCAATCCACCCAGGGAATCGAAGTTCAGAAGCAACCAGCGGTTCGTCATCCAGAACGAGTACCACATCTGTCCCATTCCAGTCGGTCCACAAGAAGCAAGAGAGTATATATTACAACATACCTTAGTCGTGATATCGATCTTCCTGTGCAAGTTGTTCAAGAACCTGTTCTCTGCAGAGAACGCCCTGACAGTAACAATACCCTCCAGCAATTCCCCAAAGTCAGAGAAAATGGGCGACCTAGAGTTGGATTCCATGCGACGGAGGTCACGGCCTGTATTAAGGTATCCAATAGCGAGTTCCCGATAAGCAAGGCCAATGACGAGTGCGGGAATCAGGAAGCTTGGGAAGACCACACTGAGCATGCCATGTTAGCTGTACGTCTTTACAAAGGGGAAACCGGGACTAACGCGACTGTGAGAATTGCTGCGAAGAAGCTTGCTAGAGATGAGTTGACAGTCTGCAAGGAGCCAGCCAAGGACGTGTCGATCGTCTCGATGTCCTACACACTATTCAGCGCGCTAATCGTTGAGAAACAGCAAAACTAGCATACCTTTCCGAATCGATTCAACATACGGCCTTGAGGAGTTGTATCGTGGAACCTAAATGTTGCCCTTACGACAGTAACAAGGAGTTTCCTGCCAATCCCGGATTAGCGACCATCCCGAATGACCACTATCGAGCGCTTACTTGAAAAGTATCCTCGAAGCCCTCAACGCTCCCGTATACTGTGCTATAACAGACAGTATAGTTGTCAGTGCACTCGCACACCCAATAGCTGCATATATCCCAATATAAAAGTATGGGTGGCTCATAGCATCTGGCCATTGTATCCCCCAGACATCCAAGCTGAGCGATTTAGGTAGAGACTGGTACGTGTGTTGGTAATGAGATGATGGGTATCCGTCCATAGGTATCTCGTGTTCAATGGCTGCGAACGATCTGAATGCGTACTGAGGGGCGGGCGCATCTTCAGATTGGCCATACGCTTCGCCCCAAGTCTGAATTGAATGATCTTTCAATATGTCGCGCAGGAGAGAAAAAGGCGAATATCAGGTGTACCTTAATCCAATACTTCTCACCGAAAGTCAACAACTGCGCTATCACCACTAAGATTCCAAGGACAATCCACGTCCAGTATGACCTAACAATGGCCAATCACAAGCAGCACCGAACGGCGCAAGAAAACTACTCACGAAGCCTTTAGATAACTCTTATATATCGACCACTTCACACCGCCAGTCTCTCTATGCTCGTCCTTGACCAGCTTCCTCGGTTTCTTCGTTGCGTCCTTCCTCGCCGTATCATCATTGAGGGCTTCCGCTTCAGCATCCACAGCTTCCTTCGCGACGGCGGCATCTTGTTCCTTCCGTGCTTCAACTTCAGCGTCGTGTGTGATATGATCCAAGATGCCCTGAGCACGGAGGTCCTTAATCGTTCCATGTGTATCAATACGGCCGTCAAGCATGCGGACGAGATAATACGCGCCCGGTAAAACGAGTTCGACGTGATGTGTTACTAGGATCTAGACAAACGGTGAGGAGCAGTAACAAATTTGTATGCGTAACACGTACGACTGTACGATTGGCAAGCAGGGGCCCACGAAGGAGATGCTCGTACAAAAACCGCGACGTATGGCTATCCTATAATCGCCGTTGAGCCAAACGTGATGATTCACAAGAGAAGACATACCACAGCACTAAGTGGATCATCTAACAGCAGATATTTCGTCCTCGCATAAACAGCTCTCGCAAGTGCGACTCTCGCCTTTTGCCCACCCGAAAGACTTACACCCCTACATAAAGGCATCAACAAAACGGCCGTTCGCAACCATCAACTAGAATACTCACCTCGCGCCGATCTCTGTCTCATCTCCATCTTCCAACATTTCTAGATCGGGGATTAAAGCACAAGCTTCAATAACCGCCCTGTACCTCTCCTCATCAAACGGATACCCAAACAAAATATTGTCCTTAATCGATTGATGTCTCAACCATGGCGACTGTGCGGCGTATGAGATTGCATGCATGAGCCCGTTCTCATCTACCCTCGACGGATCTTTACGCATGATTATTTTCCCGGATATAGTTGTCATTTCTCCTAGGAGTGCCATCTACGAGGGGTCATCAGTTTCTCCATAGGAAAGCAAGAAGGAGTGGGATGATGATAGTAGGCACAACATACCAACAAAGCCGTCTTTCCAGACGCAGTAGGGCCTGTGACGACCGTCAACTCGCCCTCAGGGAACCGGATATTCAAATCCTTCAACTCGAACCTACGATCCTCATCCGGTGCCACCAAATCCACCGAAGCGGATGCAGATGGAGAATCACCAATGGTCGCAACACTCGACGCATCGATGTCACCCACGACCATACTTGTTGACGTTTCCGGTGTTTTTCCTTTTGTATTACCATCCTTATCACCCTCTTCCTTGTCTTCGGGAACCTCATTCCACCTGAATGACGCGTTAACAAATCCTAGCCCGTCGTCTTCAGGGTCAATCGTGGAAGCCGGTGGAGACGAACGGTCCTTCTTCAGAGAAGAAACTTGTTCGGAAACTTCTTCTTCACCGAGATAGACCGAGATACGTTTGAGTGCTACACCGGTCTAGATAGTAGATTGAACTTTCTTCAACCCCGGCACGATCACGAAGGATAGCTCACTTGTAAAATTTGTACGATCCACATAGGAATGACGTTCAGGGGCTGCCTGTGACACAGATCAGCACTTGGTTCGGTATGATACCCCAAGCAGGTTGGCGTACCGTATCATATTGAACAATGCGATTGCCTAAGAGCCGATGAATATGCTCAGCAGCGAAGGCATCAGTTACCGAACACTCACTGTAAAAGCGGTACTGATAGTTAAAACGTTCCCTTGCGCGACGTATGCAAAGAACGAAACGATGGAAACAAGGATTGGAGCATATGTCCAAAGCACGTAAAACATAACCGAATTGAACCGTGCTAGATATTGCCAAGCATCCTCATCAATTATGTAGTCGGCCCACGGGGTACACAAACAAACGGACCTTTGATCATCCAATTAAGTTCATGTTCTCGAGCATCAAGTGCCCGCTGGATCCAACGATCTTCCCAAGCGAAGAACTTTATAAACTTGACCTGGCGAGAAGGTCGTTTCAGTTTCAGCATCATAGTTAGCGCCTGGGTTGCTTACTGCACCAATAAGTTCGTTCAATATGCCCATACGTTTATCCCTCGCAGCCAAAACACCCTTCTGAATCCTGATGCTACGTCTCGCTATGAAATTGTTCAGAGGCCAACCAACAAGCAGAACGATGGATCCAGTGAAAGCACTCCAGCCAAGCAACCTGCCACAAGCATCTGAGCGGAAAAAAACATTATATCATGATATGGGGACATACTGGTAAAGGAAAACACCCCCGATAGCAATCTCGAAAGGTGCTCCATACATAAAGTACATGGCAGAAACTGTTTGGCAAATCTATGTCTCTGTCAACCAGATATAATACTTAGCAAGAAATACAATCACCCACCCTATTCGCATCTCCAGCCATGAGATTAACGATCTTTCCAACATCAGCACCAGCCCTAGGATCATCAGCCTTGGCAGCTTTTTCCTTCTCAGCCTTCTTCTCCGCTTTGGTTTTCTCTTATTGCGACGATGATAATTAGTGTCTGAAGAGATAGGCATAAATGTATGGCTCACTTTTAGAGTGTCCGTTCTCAGTAGTTTTCTCTTCTTCGGCTTTCTTGTTCTTGGTCTTATCTACAATGCCAGAATAGTCCTTCCTCTTCAAAGCCTTGTCATAGATCGCAGCCATGAGCTCGGAACGTATACGTGTGGAGGCGCGTCGACCGAACCACAGATGTTGAACGTCAGCTTGGGCCTGGGGGTTCCCAGTCAGCAGGTACGTAAAGTAAGTGACTTAAATGACATCGAACCTTGCCTAGCGTGCAGGCGAATGCCAAGAACGCATATATGTAGGCTCTGTTCTTGTTCGCGGGCGAAGGGTTTGGATGGTCGATTTCATCAAGGATTCGCCTGGTTCGTGGTGTAAGGTAAGAACATTATTATAGAATGATAGTGTACGTGCTTTAGGAAGAAGGGGCCGGTATAGTTGAAACCAACACTGACAATTGTCAACAAGAAGTCAACGCTGAGTCAAGGGATGAGTTGATATTATCGAGACCGATACAGAGGGGGAAATGCGTACATTAGGTCGAGAGAATTAGCGGCCCAAAGTCTCCTGAATAACGTTGGTCGCCTATGATAGTCCGTTGGTCTTAGAACTGGAAACGAAAGTGATTTACGAACTTGGTTCGACTAAATGCAATGAATACAGGTCGAGACTGCTGGTTGGGACTGAGATCCCAGACATCATCTTCATTAAGAGTTGTGTACCGACCCTGGGTATCGACAACAGTTCAACGTGGAATACACAAATGTGAGTACGGTGACTCACCTTATGAACTAGAGGGTACACCCAACTGAAAGTAACCCATCCCCACAGCGTCGTATAGTCCTCTGGCGAAACCGTACGTCCCTTGTCAAGAGTGAGCACGAACAGGAAACACAGAAATACAGCGCCTCCTCACAATCTCCTCCTTCTTAACCCTCTCACTAGGTATTGCAAGCGGCATCGCAAGCACAACACCCAACAGCATCGTCGTAGCAACCAAGTCCGCCCAAATTCCAGCAAGCATGAACCAACTTGGCGACGGAATTCCGTACACACTACGATCAAACCAATACCCTCCCAACTCGAAGATCGCCGAACCAAATAACAATAGATAGATAACAAAAACGTCATATGGCGGGGTCGCGGTCGGTCGCGCGACAGGACGAATAACGGTGTACAACCATGCGGCAGCGAAGATTAGAGCCCTGGTACCCCTCCACCAGTTCTGTACATCATCATAAAGGAGATAAGAGCCAATTGTCAACCACCATAGGGTTTCCACGATTCCAACAAACGCGAATACGACTGTACGCCAGAGAGGAACGACATGTGGAACATGAACTGCTGGGGCTACACTGGCTTCATCCTCTAGAACCGTGTCTCCAGCCAACGCTTGTGCATCGAGTGCTTCGGCTTCGTGCAGAGTTAGAAACGGTCGTAACTGGCGAGTGATAGGTTCAAACACGCGGCGAACAGCAGTAGGAACGGGTATAGAGAAGACACAAAGGGCGAAGACAAACGCGGCTGGAACCAAGGTTGCCCATGAGGCTCTGACACAGGAGTCCCCCAGGTCAAGAGGACTTTTGTCGCCACAGAGGTTCATACTCGTCTTTGCAGCAACGATGACTATGTGAGAGTTAGTGACTGATCGCAGGTGAAATTCGAAAAAGTGCCGCAGAACTGCACAGCCACAGCTCTGTAAATCATCCGAGATAACAACATGTGGACAATACTATGCGGACCACATGTATGTGCCTGGCAGTGGGAGACTCGGAGGCACTCCAGCTCCGCATATCAGACGAGAATGGAGCCCTATGGCCTCAGTGTTCAACGGTCAACCCTCCTCGGCTTCAAAGCCCTCCAGCCTGTCCAAGCCCTAGTTCCTGCTAAAACCCTATTATAGACACGGCCTCCCTGACCGCTACATACACCTAAGTTTAACTTTTTTGTGGAGTTGTTCGACTTTCCGTGACAACCCGTGGCAGTCCCTTGGTCTAGCTGGATGTGCTCTTTGCTGGAGGAGCTACACGCGTTTACGCCTGCGGTGTGTGGGGGCTCTGGCTATCCGTGCTCATAGTCGAACCGAACCTTGTCTCTTTCGAGCCAAATAGCCACTAAAACCCCATTTCTCTTCATCCCGTCTTCGGAAGCTCGTCTTCGTTTTCAAGTAGTCCAAAGGTATTATTCACTGTGACATATTTCATGAGGATAATCCGCATGTTGGCAAAATGCGCTCTGACCGAAACAATAGTCATGGTATAAGAGATTCAAACAATGACAAAATGAACTTTTATGCATGTTATGAACAGACAGCATGCCCAACATGTTTCCCCGCAACTCCCGCAACTCCGGCACTTGCTCACCCTGAGTTTTCTGGAAGCTCTTCGGAAGAACCCATCATTCGCCCTCTTCACCACCTCAGTCTCGTTCTATGATTCTGAGGTGAGCTATTCTAGAATTATACCTTTACTTATATTACCTACAGTGTTATATTCTCGCTCTAGGTATTTCCCAATATATTTATAGTCTCGTTCTACGATTCTGAGTGTTATATTCTCACTCTAGATCCCTGCTGCTCGTTACAACAGTATAAACCGACTGGGTAACGGAGTATGGTACACATTGTAATCAAAAAGATACCCTCCCAGCTCCAAGATAGCTGCACCGAGAAACAACAGATAGATAGCGGTGCTGCGCGATAGGCCGAACAACAGTATACAACCATGCAACAGAGAGAATAAGAGCCCTGGTACCCCTCCACCAGCTTTGTGCATCATCATAGGGAAGATAGGACCCGATGCTCAACCACCGGCGACAAACACGAAGACAACCGTGCGCCAGAGAGAAGGAACGTGCAGAAGATGGACTGTTGCAGCTACACCGTTTTCGTCCCTAGAACCTTGTCTCCAAACAACGCTCCCGCATCGAGCGCTTCAGCCTCGTGCAAGATCAGAAACGGTTGGAAAGGATGAGTAATAGGTTCAAGCGCCCGGCGAACAGCAGTAGGAACCTGGTAAAGAGAGGACGCAAACTTGGACAGAGGCAAATGCGACTGGAACCAAGGCTGCCCATGAAGCTCTGACACAAGATTCCCCGAAGTCAAAAGGACCCTCGTCACTACAAAAGTTCATACTCGTCTTGCAGAAAGCAACGAGCTTGTGAGAATTTATTAAAAACAAGGTGATCCCAATTCAATATTCAATCATCAAACTGGGTACTTAAAAATAGAACCCACAAAATTGCACTGCCACCGTCCAATCTTTCGATTAGGACCCATTAGCATCCACCTGACCACTCTCCGACCACCACGCATGACTTATGGAAATAACTACCGCAGTATACGGGGGAAGGAACTTGGAATATCAAAAATAACACGCAGACCACATGCAGACGTCTGACAGTGGGGATGCTCATATCGACTGGTGGCCCTCCCAACTTCGCACAATCCAAAAACACATCAACAATCTCTCCAACGTCTAGCCTCCTCCTCCTAGGTTTCAAAGCCCTCCGCCCTATCTAACTCCGTCTCGTACAGTGCCTATCTACCCGGCCAAGATACCGTCACCCCAGGACAAACATGTCGCCTATCATCCCCCCAAAATCCCGCCACGCATACACTCCCACCATGCCCATCCCGCAGGCCAAAAATACCCTTACAAAGGGCCATAACCACGCGACCAACCCGAGAAACCCGGAAAACATAAAAAGATACTCAAATCGTCTCTCCATCCAGTGCTCAAATCCACAGACACCAGCAAGAGGTTCGAGGTATCCAGCATGGAAGGTAAAAGTGTCTAGTTTCTTGGGGTAGAGGATGATACCAGTCCACACGGCCATGCTCCATGGAACAAGGTACAGCACACGAAGTGCGCTTTCACCGGTTTTACCCATTGCCCGCATTCCGCTGGACATTGGACCCAGCCCAGTGGAACACTCGATCAAACCTCCAATCTTCAATCCGTCAGTAACACTCTAGACACGTCATGAGTCACCCTTCAAGACATACGCGAAATAATGTACTGACCTCATCCTCATGTTCACGGGCTTCGATAAATATATGCCTGTTAGGCATATTATACAAGCCCTACGTAGCTCCTCAGTATTTGTCCCAGGAGAAGACAATCAACTCCACCTTGATCCTCGCATGCGCATCTTCCAGGATCTCAAACTCGGATGACTCCGATACACTGGAATCTGACGCAGAAGCTATTAACATCGTGGACTGCAGCCAAATGCATGACACTTAGCCCCTTATTCTTGAAAGGGACGGAACCAAACTCACCGGACACTCCCTGGTGTCCAAACCATCCAATGTAGGCAACTCCCCATACAACAGCTGATACTCCTTCCCTTTGATCACCGAAGATCGTGTCCCCACCATGCTCCTCATGGCTTTTGTTGCATGTTCCAGGTCCATCACTGCACCCAACAGCGGGATGCTTTCGTCTTGCGGAGTGGCTACTCCCGAACAGTTTGAGGACTCCTCCGTGTCACCTGAACTGCTTCTCTGAATGAGATGTTCATCAAACACAGCACTGGATACAGGCAGCATGATCATCATTAGGACCGAACAAGAGGAATGGGGTTGAATGGAATATACTTAAACGAGACACCTACGACGTCAACCCCTGCGTTGCGTTTCAGCCTGGTTACATCCTCCTGCCTCCCGGGAAGAATACACGAGCAACCACGCCATCTGCATACATACGTTTTCGTTACACATAGCAAGACCAGCATCTACAAGTACTATATGCTATACAACATCCGAACCATTTACTTCATTTCTAGCGACAGGTCAACAATATGAACGAATAAAAATAATTTAATTAAAGCCTTGCCTCAGTCACGAAACTGACGCCCTGTAGAAAACACGTTATCATCTCGGAATACCCATTTGGAAAGCTAATGACTTACAGCAGCAATATTCTTGATCAGTTCCGGGATTGCGGCCTTGACGAGCTTTTGCTCGGTCTCGGTGATCTGACCTAGAGGATTGATCTTAACGACACCCTCCGGCTATTCGCACAAGCATGTGTTAGAACAAGACATCACATCAAGCTCCACGATGAACATACCCCAAGCTCAACGTTGGAAGAGAAGTATGCCACTTCCTCGCCGAGCTCCTTGGTAAGGAGGGCCGCGCCCTGAGGATCAGCGGCAAGGCTAACGTAGGTTGGGGCAACGAGACCCTTCTCGCCCTTGAGAGCTCTCAGGACCTTGCTTGTAAACTCTGCGCCGGCATAGGCCATTGACAAAGTAGCAGAACCTGCACCCTGCTTGGCCTGCACAACCTCATCACCACCGAACTGGATGCGCTTCACGAGAGCCTCGTAGTCCTCGGTCGAAAGACTCGAGGGCAAGGGGTGAGAAGATTGCGAAAGGAGGGGAACGATCTAAGGGGAAGAAAATCTTCAGCCCAACACCCGCCGGAAGTTTACAAACCAAACCTCACAGTAACGCCGCTGTGACCACCGACGACAGGGACAACGACATCCTTGGCCAAGCCGAGATTACCGTGCTTCTCCGCGACGAAGGTCGACGCACGGACGACGTCAAGGGTAGTGACACCAAAGACCCTTCCCAAAAACTGCGTCAAAAACCGCGGAAATGAAATGGGGGTCTGAGGAAGATCGACCTACCGTTTGGGGTCGAAGACGCCATGCTTCTTGAGGGTCTCAGCGACGATGGGAACAGTGGAGTTAACGGGATTAGAGATAACGAGAACGAAGGCTTTGGGGCATACGGTCGCGACGCCGGTGGCGAGATCCCTGACAATGGAAGCATTTTTCTGAGTGATATCAGTGTGTCAATAACAATCGGACGAGGGAGAATTGCGCCGTACCTGGAACAAATCATCTCTGGGGTAGTCACCGCCATCTTGAGCGCTTATACATCTTCAATGATATCATAAAATCATTACCTTGTCATCTGGTTGTAGGCGCCAGTAGATCAGCTCAACGTTTGGAGAAAATCGGTGATAAAAATACGTACGCCAGGCTTGCGGGGTAAGCCAGCAGGAATGACAACGACGTCTGCTCCCTTCAATGTTTTGGCAAGACCGTCATTATCAGGCAAATATCCTTCGACTTTGGCTGGAGTTGAGATGTGTGAGAGGTCGGCAGCCACACCAGGCGTGGCGACGATATCGTAAAGACCGAGCTATAGGTACGGACTCTTAGCATATATTCACAGTACAGTGTGGTTGGAGACGTGATATACCTCGTCGACCAGGGGGTTAGTCTTCAAGAGAAGCGACAGGGGCTGACCAATACCACCTACATCGCCATGAGGCTACGCAAACGAATCGGCACATCTGAAAACGACGTACCTGCAGCACCAAGAACGACAGCCTTGACCATTGTGTGTGGATCCGAGTAGATGGGAGGAGGAATGTAGGTGACGACGGTAAGCGGGTGTCCGACGTAGATCTTAGAGTGATAACACACACGTGATTAGGCATTCCCTCAGTCCAAGTTCTTTCCATCATATAATCGGCTCCATGCGGGAAGTTGAATACCAATGCTTATCTCCTATCGATCCTAACCTATTACTTGGACTTGCGAACATTTCCAGGATTTGCTACTCATCGATCCCTCATACTTTCGTATTCGCAAGCTCCGCTGCTACGTCTTCTGTCGATCGTTATGCGGAGAGGAGTCATTGCCAAAGTCAGGGGGTCCTGAAAAGTCAAATGACCCCGGAAGGTACACTGACCTCCTTCCGCTCCACGTGATGCTACACACCTCCTGGTTAATTACTCTGGTCTTCCGGTATTTATCTGGCAGCAATAAAATAAACTTGTGCGATGCGAACCTTGCCGGCTGCTCAGATGTTGCCGTTTCTATCTTCTGAACAGGCTTATATATATAACTCTTATACAACACTTCGAACCCTATATTGACGGCTCTCCTTAGAAGTTTACCAACCCGATGATGTTCGCGATACTGACCCCTCGACGTTCCGCTCCAGTGATGATTGCGGACTCCGGCAACAAATGCTCGAGTGGCCATTGACCACATCTTTTAAATACGGACTTCCTCCACTCCCGAGCGGCTTTCCTGGCGGCCACAATGAAATCCCAACGGATCCGATCAAATATACTCAAGTACATAGTCAACGGAACAACAAGCGTCATCTTCTGCGATCAAGAAGGAAAACCAAAAGGCTTGGTGACTGCTGGGCGCTGAGGCCGGAACGTAAGGATTCAGCAATTTCAACCAACCTTTCAGGTACAGAATGTACACTCCCACTTCACGTTAGAGTGGAACACCGTTACGAAGAGCTGGCTCCAAGGCACTGCTGGAAACCAATAGAAAGTTTCTCATAGTCATACACACCGATATCATTTAGGTAAGCCTAGTCGTTAATATTCAAGTGCTTCAGACCTCGGGTTTGGCACGATTCATGCATGGAAGCGACGAGCGAAGCCAAGGCTGACGTTACAGCAAAATGAACAATTTTACATTGCGGAAGCGATCTGGGAATAAAGCTGTAGTAGTACCGAAACCTGTGCATGCGTGGTTATTGCCGGCTGCGTTTTACTTAATTACCACAGGTTCATAATGATGACCTTGCCAGATACTCGCATTGGATCGCACAGATTCGAGCTGTGGAGGTTCCCTTCACTTCCCTCAGACCCTTCCCTTGGTCACTACATCCAAGATCGATAATCGAGGCATTTATTTCGTATCCTGTACCTCATAAACGACCCGTTCAATGGAGATCCTATTCATTTCATTAGCCGTGTCCTTGTTGATTGTCAAATGAAGTTTATGTGATGCCCTCAAAGGATAGAATCGTGAGCTACGCATAACTCCGAGGGACCAAGTGGCCTCGACAAATGAACGCCACAAGTATGGAAAGTTGACACAATCAATCCCGACATTGCAATCAGCCTCCAGCGAAAAGTCCACGCTGCATCGTACCGCAACCCGAGTCCATGGAACGTCCCACAAGCGCAGTATTGATCATTATTGATGGAGCCAGGAGCAGGAGAGACCGAAAACCGGAGGGCTGCTCTGGAGGTTGACGGAAGCAAGGCGGAGGTGTACCGGCGCCTGTCCGTCCATCGCCCTCAATGCCAAAATCGGTTTTCCAGAAATCTTCCGAAAGTAGTGATCCTCCCTTGGTTCGTTTACCTCCTTTGACAAATTTACGGAACAGGAAAAAGCCTTCTCCCTCCCTTTCGTCATTGGAATAACATCACTCATGCGTCAATAGTTGACCGTGGTGTACAGACCCATGTTACGAGTCAAGAGATACACCCGTCTTTACGCTTGGAGTCCAAGGACTCGAACAATTTGAGGGCCGTTCTGTGAGGGTGGTAAACCTCTGACGATGGTATGGAAGCCCTCTGGCTGAGCCATTCCACCCGATGATGTTGCCCACGAATTAGGCTACAGTAGACATCCAAAAACGTCCCTCGAATCTGGCTCCCCTGCATTTGGCGACGATGTACTCAACGCCACAGTCACCCTGGACCTCTCCGCCAAGCTCCGGCTACAGCAGCAATAGAATGGCTCTGGCAATTTTTTCTTCAATGCGAGCAAAGCATGTGCGAGCTGATGCGGTAGCGCCTCACCGCCACAATCTCATACATTCCCTCCGACCAGGACGCAAACCCCGCTCCCATAATCCCCGTTTACCCCAGATGCATCAGAGGAATCGAGCAGAGCCTTTACCGGAGGAGTATAAATCACAACACGAGTCTATCGTTGAGCATGTATAACAGACAGAGCAGGATGATGTCATATTTCCTTCAGACTTCCCCGTTTATGACATCGCTGCACCCTGCCTCTGACCTATCAGAAGTCTAGTCAACAGAAGGACGTCACTCACCCAATCGCACCATCCACCGCCGCTCTACACTTCTGTTCTCTAGAATCTCACAGCTCCGAACCGCATCGCGATCGACTTCATCCGTGGTGATTGTTCCCAGACCGTCCGTCCTGTCCCGGCATCCCGGCCGGAGGGTTCCGGCAAACCAACCACCCGAACCACTCGCCATTCAACGCCTGAAAAAATGTCTGGGTAACAGCGGAAAAATGCAAAGGACGCAACAGGTATTTGATTTACATCTCCAAGCCTTTCTCTTCCCACCTTACTACCCTCTAGCCTGTCGACCCGATTTGCCTGATTGCCATTGGCAAGTGCCACGAGGAGCAATTCGGATTTGGTTTTTCATGGTCGTGCAGATGATTGGTTGGGTGAATCTATACCCACCGACCGCATTGCTCTATCACCATCAGTCATTTCATCAACATCGATATCGATGAGCAGCGGTTAATCGTGGTCAGGAAACCGTCTTTTCCTCGGGGAATTTCTGTCGGTCTCATCGACGACGCGGGTGTTGACAAGGTTCCAGAGGGTGGTGATACGTTTCAATATGTCGCGAAGGAGGAACTTTATACTGCCTTCTGCTGGAAACGTAGTCGCTAAGCAATTGTGAAAGACTGGCCGACCCTGTCGTAGCGAGCTTCATTCCCCCAGGTTGCGTAGGTCGCGTCATAGAGCACTCAGAGCCACAAGCATTTTTACCCCATCCCCTCCTATGAGCTCGGAAGAGCTCCATCGTCGATCTTTCTATCTGTAGGTGTTACGAGGTTCCAACAACCGAGCATCAAGATTTTCCACCCCGTCGACTATTACCGCCAAGCATCCTCAGAGCGTTGTGATAACTCCCTTTGGTAACAATGTCATTCAAAAACGCGCAGGTCACCTGGCCAGCAGCCACCCAATCCAAGATGCAACCGGGAGGCACCTGACATGAGTAATACCAAATGTTAACCGTTAACCAATACGGAAGCGGTGTATTGAATTCAAAACCTAATCCTCTTCAAGGAGTCTGATGGTCTATCAGATCAAGTTACACAAGTATTCAATTCATGCAAGACTAAACATTGATCTTCCCTCTAGACCAGGTTCTTGGACTTTCAATAACGACCCTTGTGCTGACGTTTCTTCATACTCCAAAGTTTCCCAGATCGTCGCTCGATCATACCTTCGAAGGAGAATTTCTCCCTTGCACGTTAGATACGTCTTGGCTTGATACTAAAAGAAGATTAATAGCTTTTCGGACCGATCGCCAGAGCGACAGTGTCTGTCCATAATTCACGACGGGGGTGATTTAAGAAATCACAAGGCCGATTTTTGGGGCTCCTTCCAGTGAAGTGCACTTGAGAGAGAAGAGCGGGTTTTAGGCCTTCCCGTTGCCCAGGACTCAAATCAACATTATACAATAATCTTATCAGTGTAGCCCGAGGCCGATCTAGCAGAGAATAGATAGAGAAATGCCCATGTCGATTGGATTGGAAGAGGCAGTTTGGGCTGGTGGTCCAGAACGGGCCGAAAAGCTTGTGGGAAGGTTCGAAAGCGTGAAATGCCACCACCGTCCGTCCGTCCGTCACTGTCCACAGCCGTCAGTTATGCCTCTGCCGAAAGAGAGGGAAAAAAAAAAGGTGAAGCTGATCTGATGTGTGGCATTGCATCCGAAATCGATAGTCCCTGTCCGCCAAACAGGGTTACACAACGCCGTCAGATGCATGAGTCCTGCTTAGTCTGCGATTCGCAGAACCCGATCCAACATGCTACCACGCCAGGGCCTCAGATTGAGGTATGGTAAAGGGCTGTTGATACGGAGGGTCCACTACTTACCAAACCTATAACATCTAGTGAGCATCGTCGGAATATACACTTTAACATGAACTCGACTCCTTGGCTCCCGAAAATTGTTTGACAAGAGGGTTCTGTGAAGTCCCTCAAGTCCCATAATTGCGCACATTAATGTCATGTTCCACTGAAAACACAAGTCAGACTCGTGTAGAACATGATGAAGGACCACCAGCCACGCGGTCATTCCGAAACGATCACCAATCCATACCACCAGGCATGCACAGTCATACACGTTGTCCACCACGGGCTATCCAAGAGGTAGTACACACAGCCCTGAAGATCATTTCTAATCTCGTTGCAGTGACTTCCTGCAATGCCAGCCAGCTGTGTTTACCGCGTACAAGTCAAACCGGGGGCCATCGGCATAACCTAACAGGTCCTATCTCAAAACCTTGAACGCCAGAAATTTCCAGAATCCAAGAGTTGTTCTTCCGGAACAAGAACGGAGACGAGCGAGACAGAACAGAACAGAACAGACCATTTGTGATGGAGAGGCCCCGCAAAGATGTACATCCGAGTAGAGAGAAATGTCCCTTAGCCTAAAGGACGCATCATCATCATCATCAAACAACCGAGAAATTCGAGCGAGTCCAAAGTCAATTGATTCCCGCCGCAACCTCTTCCCACTTTTATCACCTTTTTCTCCAGCAGAACTCTGCACGAGTTTAATGATCTTCAATCCCTTCGGGGTAGTTTCCTCTTGTGGTCGAAGATGTTACCCTGGCCTGGCCTGGCCTTCGCCACAACGCGATATGCGAGATTGTGTGAAATTCGCAATTTACAGCGGATCCAGAGTCCGGAGTCCGAGAGATCACAGTCAGTCGGCCCACCGACCATTACCACCACCACCACAGGTAGATATCTATGTCCTTACCCCTCCAAGCCAAACTCGCTTTCGCTAAAGTGCGAGTACAAGTAGACGGGTAAGTTTGTAAACAACAAAAGTGCGCTGAAACACAGTGGCGCGTCTCTCGAAGCCCCGCCAAATACGAAGCCCGAGCGGGTATCATAGATTTTTATGATTACCAGAGCTGCTACTGCACACGGTTCGGGGCTCGCCAATTGTCGAAACTCTGACTGATACACCAAGGTCCCGCCCCCGAGATGAGGGTGATTAGGCAGAATGTTTCCGCTGGGGATATTCGCATTTTCGCTAATTCATAGCCCAGTCGAGCTGCTTCCAAACTCCCACACCCCGTCATTACTTTTTCCTCCAGCTCCTCGGTGCGGGGGGCGTTCGAGTGGCTTCTACGGCCTCCGGTGGCGTTCTGCTTTACTTGGCACTCGTTTCGAATAAAGCATTTGTTGGCTGTGCCTCGTGTTATATCTACGCCCCCCTCCGAACCCACTTGGCGAAGCTAGAAGTCGGAGTGTCGTATGCATTAATAGAGTAAAGCTGCGCTTCAATCTAATTATACTTTACAGCCGCCAAGCCAAGGCGGAGGTATTGCCAACAGAAGCTCAATCAGAGTAGATTATTTACGACTGGTTACGAGGTAAGAAAAAGTTCTGTTTGACACCGGAGTGAGCGGATCATGGGTATGCCGAGTCGAGTTTTTTACGTTACTATGTAACTACTTACTTACTATTCTTCCCGCTGCGCGGAACGAAGTTTACACGAGTAACAAACGCCGAGTCGAGGTGCAAACCCCCGAAAGAGACGACTCAGACTTCTATAGTAGCACCTCCTATCCCTCAAGAAAGTAATACTCATCACTCGTTTGCTGTTCGGCCAACGATTAAGGGGTCGACCGGGACTTCCGCTTCTATGAGCACAGTCATCATAGTAAAAATACATCCGGCAAATGTCAATACCGTGTCGGGAAGTTCATTTACCGTCCCAATTTTTTTTCCACCGTAGTAGCTTCCGGTCTCAAAGGCACCCCACCCTATTCGCCACCTTCATGAAGCTCTCAAAAGGCTGGGACATCATGCATCATGTAAATGACCAAGACAGATGCGTGGGTCTAATTCGAATCCGAACAACCGACGAGTTCGTACGCCTCTTCACACACCACATACAACCTTCACAATCACGTCACTCTAAACTAGCCGCATGTGCTCCGAACGCCCGCATAAAAAAAAAAAGTTCGAGCACCACGGAACTGTCCCATATCACTCTATCAATACCTGAGTACCTTTTCCCATTCCGCACGGAGACAGCGGAAACTGAAAGATTGACACGGAGGGGACTGAAGATCATCATCTCATCGTATCACATATGCCCCCGCATTTCGCGCATTTGGGGGGACCTGAAATTGATAACCTTGTGCAGACTTAAGCGAGACCCTGTCCTTGGTATAAGAGTTGATGAAAGGAATGGCTCGTTAAATGTGTGCAACTTCTATTCATCTGTGTCTAATGAGCTTGAAGATGGAAATTTCGTTATGAAGGCGGTTCCAAGTCCAAGTCCAGAGAGTTCCAGGCGGAGAACTCGACCCCACCTTTGCGATTGGCTTCGATAGGTATGTTTTCTGATCGTTTTCCACACGCTCAAAGATGCACAACTGATTACGATCCAAGAAAATTCATCTATTGCCAAAAAGTGTGCCTGACTGGAAGTGGTATAACTGATGGTACATGGAAAAAGGGACTCGATATATAATACCAGCAATTGTCCCGTTAAGAAATATGGGGGGGGGGGGGGGGGGGGTTGTTCTAAACCCACGGAACGAAGCGATGGGGATGGGGGAGGGACAAAGCTGTCAAGGTCAACAAATAAATAAGATAGGGTGGTTGTTGATGATACAAGCGTGTGGTGAGAGAGAGAACGAGCAAGTCATATGCAATGATGGGGAGGTGCCTTTTTCCGTATTACGCAGCAATAGACTAGGCGTAACCGTGAAAATCATGCAGAAAATATCCATGACATGAGAAACCGTCCAGTGAAAACAGTGTCAGAGGGAGATCAATCGCCTATGACAAGACTAGAGACGATGGCGCAGCCAAGACAAAGCCCATTTTGAAACACCTGAGAGCCCGACGAAAAAATCCAAAGATGGTGAATGTGCTCAGAAACCTCCAAGGCAGCCGTCATCGCGAAGAGCGAAACTTGAGAATGAATCGCATAATGAGAGTGAGGGGCTGAATGTCGATGAGGGTGTCGACGATTTGCGACGGGGAGTGGTAGCCTCCTCCTCCTCCTCCTCCTCATCTATGTCAGCAGTGCTGTTTCGCACTCGATTGTGATCGCGAGAGGGATCGCTTCTTCGCTCCTTACGGCGTCTAGGCTTCTCCACACGCGCATCCTCCTCAATCGAGGAGTAATAAGGATGTGAGGGAGCATATGGGAGGAAGGAAAGGAGGTTTGGGGCACCATCTGCAGCCTTGAGGCCGTGTGATGTGGAAGGGCCAAAGAAGAACTCCTGATTCTCGAGGTATGGGCTTGGGAAGCCATCAGACTCATCAGATTCGGAAGAGAGATCTGGAATGAGAGAAGGGATGGAAGGGATGGTAGATGATGTTGATGATGATGATGAATCATGGAGTGCCCTCGGATGTAGACCGCGACTCGACTTGGACGAGGACCTCTTGCGCAGAGGCGAGGGTGAGGGGGGGTCGTCAAGGACATATGTACGGCCTCCGCGTTCTGGGAGAGCACAGACATTGGGTGCTACGACGATAGGAGAACGGTCGTAGGCGGCGGAGGAGTGGGCAACAAATGTGCGAGTGAGGGCAGGAGAGGGAGGAAAGTGGACGACATGTTTCTCAGCAGAGGGGGTAGAGGTAGAACGTTTGAGGATGGGTCTGGGAGTGTTCTGCATGGTTTGGCTGAGGATATGAGAAGACGAGGAGCATTGTTGCATACGAACAAGGGGGTTAAAAGCAAGCGGCGAGGGCAAACAACACATAAATACAACATAAATACACCACCCTCGCCAACTTGCTGCTTGTTTCTCCGTGTTTGGTCGACCCTTCCGAACCACCTCTCTGGTTGCCCTGGCACTCCACCTCCGTCCGTCCTCCGCTTCCGCTTCCGCAATCGCCGGCCATCCTCCCGGTGTTGTCCCTGTGTCAAGAAGCCCATCCAGATCCTGTCACCCATGTCCCCGGCTGAGCACCATCCCCGCGTGGCTCTTCCCTCTCAAGGACAGCTCTCGCACTCCTGCACTCCTGCACCTGCGACGCTCTCGCCGGATCGCCACCCGCTCTGTGCGAGGCCCCTTCCACACTCACTGCCTTCTGGAATGACATGACATGCCATCTACGCAATTGATCTTTCGGAGGCAATCTGCCTATCAAATCTCGCTGTTGATCTGTGCTTGCTGCCTCTTTCAGCGATCCTAGTTTGGGTGTGTCATTTGATCCTCCGATGGGTGGCCCTTGTGGTCATCCTCTCTAATCTCCCAACCTCGCTAATCGCTCAAAATCTTCCTCTCTTTCTCCCTCCTCTTCTCATCTTCTTCCCATACGTATGCCATGAACTATCCCCGGACGCCCTTGCTTCCCCTCCTCCTCTCACTCATCCCTCCGTCTACTATATCACCTTCTCCCATGAATCTACTACGTCTGTGGCTGCCTACATCGTAAAAAAAAAAATTCACTCTTCTCTTCTCGCGCAATGCCTGCCTTTTTCCTCGCGCTCTGTCCCGATACCCACTCCTCTGACCGCTCATCAAACCCACCCATGTCGATACAAGGATTATATCATTTTTGTCACCCGTGTTTGTCCGGCGACGAAGCACTTCCAAGACCAAAACACCCACTCAACCCCCCCCCTACCTGTACGTTAGGGAGGCCAACCATGATGTGTCTATCTTTATCTCTGTCACATATTCCCAAACACCTCCGTCTCGGACGGCAGTGCGCGTCATACTCCATCGCCAATGCTCGCCGCTCGCTTCCCAACAACCCCCAATCATTCCATATTTCCATGAGTCAATGCCCGCACCCTGTGGAAAAGGACACTACCAAGATGATCAGTCAGTCTGTTTCCTTCCTTATGTCCGGCCCTTAGTTTTGGCGTCTGGAACTGTCCAACAGACTCTTCTTTCAACTTCTGTGTTGTTCTGATGGCCGTTGCCTTTCCCCGATAGCTGTGTTCAAACTTGATGCCATGGATGTTTTCCTGGATGCGAAGCTCTACCGTCGGTCCATGGTACGATGCCGACGGGATCGATATGTCATGATGTTTTACAATCTTCCTCGATGTCGTGTTTTCATTTCAAGGTGACCTTCTTCAAACAGACATCGTATCTGGTACTTTACATTTTCTTAACGCATAACTTTGTCTATAAACGCCTTGCCTCATCTGCGGCAAACGAGGAGGTATTCGAGGCACCACTTGATTGAGTGCCGTCAGGTCCCTTGGTCAGTGCTGTCCCCCTCCTTCCAGCCGCCTCACCTTCCCAGAAAACTTGGCTGGCCTCCCTACATGCCTTATGTTCCATGCATGTAACTCAGGTCCAACAGGTGCAAGACTACTTACTGCATGGATGGACCCTCAAACTATGCTTGAGGCTGAGACTTGGGGAAGTTTCTTGGCATCTACTACACCACGAAACAACAGTCATACCACCTGTTGACTCTCAACTTTCTTCCTTTCTTTCTTTCCTTGTGTGTTCTGTATCCTTGTGGTAAGCCCCCTGGCATATGACGTCTTTACCCCCAAGTGTACAACCCTTCCACCATTGGGCCTTGCGCTGCATTCAGGGAGCAAAAGTTCAAAATGTCAATCATCCGATACATATGTTAGGGCTGACCTTACTAACGGATGGATGGTCATCTGGACAGTTGCAGCAAACCTGAATGGACCAGCGGAGTCGGAATGGGATGTGGGCTTTTTTGGAACTCAGCGACGGTCAGGCGAGTGTGGTATATGCTATAACGAGATATGATCTACTTGGTCTTGTGGCGTATCATTCAACACTGCAACTGCACCTGACCCATAGCAGCAGCAAATCGGGCGATCGTCGTAGTCGCTCGGAGGATCCGTTGTGTACAATGATTGTGGTTGATACCCACAGTTTTAAGTAGCGTCTTATCTCTCTCCCAAATGTGCGCTTGAGTCAGTTCGGCCGCCCATGCTGTGGCGCAATTTCGGTCGGGAGAAAGAGTGGATGATTAGCATTGGACAAAAGTATTCTCAATGACCAATAAACGACAAGACGGGCGGAATGACGGAAATAACTATGACGTCGCAAGGGAGGCTGCGGACAGTTCCCAGAATCGCAGAATCGGGAGGACAAGGGATAAAGTTCCCGCTTCTTCACGATCCATTTTTACTTTTTTTTTTTTTCATCGGTGACCAAAAGGCAATGAAACCAAAGGGCAGGATGCATGTACCATTCATTCATTGGTCATGCAAAGCTTCTGAACCCTGCGGCAAGAATCTGATCGGGCTGAATGACCCCAGCCACTGAACCTAGGTGGTCGTGACCACAGAGACCCTAATAGGACAGCAATACCTGTATCAATCGGAGGGCGATGGGTGGCCCCTGTGCCCTGTGCCGGTGCGCAGTCCACAACAAAGACGATGTGAGCTTATCTTGCATCATCCATCTCCCCAATCCATACACATTCGACAACTTCTTCCATTCACTTCATATATAAGTCTAAAAACCGTAAGCACAACCGCATCGAGCCTTCTGAGGGGCCCCGCGTAGGTAGCAAGATCGACCGACCGACCGGGGTTTGAGAACGATTTTGGGGGACAACCACGCAACCCACGCACGCTTTCCGTCTTCCCGTCAAAATACCTTTCTGAGTATAAATCCCTCAAAGCTCCACCTATGCAGGAGAATAGAATAGAATAGAATATACGGATTAAAGATAAGTCGGCGTTTGTGTTTGGGCGGTTGTTCGGAGATCGTGTTTGTAATAACCAACTCGTGGGATTAACTTGTTCCCTAGAAGTGGACGACTTCGACACATCAGAACTCGGCCAACTAAGCCAGGACGAGTTCTGCTGTGTACAAGCTCTGAACATATTGGCTCCAATCGTCCTCCCGCGAACTACCTCAACATTTTATAACCCAGAGGGACCTCCGACCCCTTAAGTTTGTCCGAAGGGAGGGTGGGGGGTGGAGTTGATACAAATAGGTACCAATGTATCATATGTATTTTAAAACAGGTGACAGCGTCCCACCAATGCGACCATATCGTAGTTGACAAGATGATTATCGCTGGGCGGCTCTGTCAATCTTGTTCCTCAGAGCCTCTTCTACGAAATGGCGCGTACTCAATTTGATAATGATGGTGATGGTGGTGATCAACCCAAGTCGGTGCCTTTGGAAAGGGAAACCCCATTCAGGCTTGCTGCCGTTCAAAATACGCCTATAGTATTAGTGGGCAACCGGACAAATGGTCATATCATCATCCCCCCCTCGCAAGTTCGAATGGACAATGTTGAGCGGGACAATTCGAGATAGAATGACGTATCTTGTTATGGTGGAAATGGGAATTTGCAAAAACCTTATTTCTCGACAGTATTTGGTGGAGCGACACAACGTGGCTAAGGCTTGATTGTGGTGTATTTAGACTGGATGGTTGACTTGTTGAACATTCAATGAGCTTTAAATGACGGCTGAGGTATTACATACAAGGGGGAAGGGGGCATCGTCAAACAATGTAGCCCGTAAGGCATTGATCATTTCGAGAACGTTTCTAGCGAGAAAAAACGTGGTGTTATTGTCAACTTATTCAAGCGGGCATGTATCACCGAATCAATTCAATTCCTCGTGCATCAATCATCTTCACCCAAGATATATATTCCCATGGTGACATTATACTTGTTGCGCCATTTATCCAGGTACCTCACTCGGAACTTCTTATCCGTAAAAATAGTGGCACGACTGTGATTAGTACCAATCGGCATCATTCGGAAGCGGTCCGTTTGTTTGGCCTAGCACAACGGAGGGTACCATGGCGTCCTCAATCGCACAAATCAAGACACAGGTGGTCAAAAACCAACACCAAACAAGACCTGCTGTCGAAGCAAGATATCCTGGATACTAATACTCGGCGGGGAGTGCTCCTCGTCGCCGTGGTCGGGTAATAGATTAATCGATAACTATCGATCGGATGAGGTTCACTACTACGACCACGCGTGAAGGTTCTGGCCATGACCACAGCTCGGCGTATGTGAGTTTTGAAGCCGTTGTTTGTGAGCAGTCGAGAGAATTCTTTTCCGCAACAGTTCTGAACATAATGTCGCAGCCCAATCGGCCCATGCCCGTGGCCAGATCCCAGGAATGATCTTCTGCCGGGGGGTACGGTGCTTCCTTGTTGAGCATCCAATGCTGTGGTGCTTCCCGGATAGCCTCTACTCCTTGCCAAGGTTCGCTTTTCAGGGAAATATGGTTGGCATGGACTACTGTAATTGGTAAGTCTTTCTCAGGATCCAAGAATTCCGTGATTTCTCCTCGGTGTCCGCTAGTCCTCCGGTGCACTTGGGATGCCAAGAGAAATATTTATTGTGGAAGCTCGGCGCGATCTAAACTGCATCTTCTGGCTGGGCGAAGTCAAGTGCGTAAAGTGAGTAAAAGATAACCCATGATTTGTATCCCCATGTCACTCATTACGCAACAAAATCCCTAGAATTCTAAGAAATGCTGGGATAGTTCCGTTGATCAGTGGGAGAACAGCAGAAAATTGGTGGTCAATGGCGTATTCGGGTACTATTGGACGAATGCTCAGTAGTTGGTTACCATGGACGAATGGCAGTCACTGGCACTTCGGTAGACGGCCGAGTGCAACAGACTGGAAATCTCGGTGAAAGCAAGCATAAAAATATCTTTTTGGGGCTCATCTGAGTTTTTGGTCCCTCAACGTCAGTATTACCGAACGCCGCCCATTCAAGCTATCCAGCCACTATATAAATAATGTATAGCACACACGAAGCACTAGGATGAGAATGGAAAGCACTATGCAAGAAGTTACAACGAATCTTAATGGACCATTCCTCGTTGTGGAACCCGTACTTCGGTACCGGGCACTGTCAGTTTGGTCCCTGCTTCCTAGGCACTGCAGATCGTGAATACCTGTGGGTAGTCACTTGTTTTTGGTCCTGAACGATAGAAGCGTAAAGATACCAGCTGGTTGCTTGACAAATTGAACTCACGGAGGAAGATGCTGAGATCGGTGATAGCTACATTTAATGACTCTTACATATATTGTGGTCTCAGGGATTCTCAAGGCAAGTTTAGACGCGTCAAGTCGATGTATGACACTTCTCCAATAAACTTTGCAGATCTCAAGACCTACAGTGGGGTGCTTCTCCATGTGGCCGAACCAGCGACTTTCACTAGTTCACAGCAAAGGCTGAGCCTAGCTTAATGTGATGGACCCCGAGAGCAATTCACTGGGTTGAAGAACTGTCCCACACTGAAGCGACAGTTCAATGGATCGTTGTTAAGGATAAGCATGCGGACGGGGGCATTCCATAATTAGACCTTGCTTTAACCGCTTTACCCAACACTGTGTATTTCAGTCCGGGTATGGTGTACTCGGGTACGGGCATCACGAGGATGCGTAGCAAATTGCACCCCAAAAACTCTATATATCATAACCATATATATATCATCCTGACAATGTCAAGGCCAAGTGATAAAAATACCGATCCTGTTCCACCTCAAACAACTAATGCCAGAACATTCTGTCATGCCTTGCAGTCGTACTTAATTGATTCACTGGTCATCATTAACCCCCTAAAGGCTCCACCCTGCACATGACTTACTCAACTTTCCAATCGAACACTGCCTTGAGCAGGCTACCTTCGCCATTGTACACAATGACATAAGTTTGAAAGATAACGAGAACAGGATCGATAGGCTGATGGAACATGGAAGTTCAAATGGTGGCTATCGCGATTCAATAACATCAAAAAAAATTCACATGGTTTGTCTACCCACCATCTTTACCACTGTAGGAACCTAATCGCGAGCTATGAGAAATCAGCACCTGCATTACTTGAGTTGGGTCCCCATCTTAATTCTGTCTTGAAATGCCTCCGACCGAAGTCCATCCATGTACGTATTCATTGTACAGTCATCTATGGATCATGACTGAGCGATTTCTCGTCGACAGGAACAAGAAAAAAAAAAGTCCTTATGCCATTGGCAGTCATAATCCCCCAGGTTGTACCGCCGACAGAATGAATAGTGGCGCATACGTTAACATCATGGAGAATCAATTGTCATCAGAACCATCATAACCACAGCTGGCGTTGAGGGAAGATGATGATGCAGAAAGCCCGCATTAACCCACTGATCACAATTTGCTGTCCCCCATCTTTCTGCGCGTGTTCCCGTAATCAAGGCCTTGTGTCCATCTCCACAACGAAGTCGCGACTCACTCCTCAGAAGTCTAAATACCCGGCGTAAAGGGAAGGGGGAAGATAGCAATCTATCAGCAGACAAAGGAAAAACTCGGCAGACCAGGCGATTTTCGCGTCAATGGTTGGCCAACGGATCAACACGCATTCTCATGTTGCAGAAGGACTTACCAAGGAAGTAAATTGACCCCTCGGCGGATATGTTTTACGGGGAAGGCCGAATGTCTTTTCAGATCTCGAGTTTGGATAACCCGCATCAAGAAAGCAAAAAAAAAAAAAAAAGCTGGAGAAGGCCTGACCCTGCCGATGGGGCCCGCCTCCGTGTGTAAAGCTAACCCAGCTCCCACATATACTGATGCACTTTCTGTGAAATTCTTACTAGAAGCATTAACCATGTTCGATGATCTTCGAGGAGGTGACCCTCAACGCCAGGGTAGCGAATGTGAGTAGCATCACCGGTAATACCTTCATCAGAGCATTATTGTCAGATGGTAATGACCCAGAATACAACTAGTTCTCACTCCAACATCCGATTCGCTCGAAGCCAGGAAAATTATCCATCCCATCATCAATCACAGGCTTTGCTGTTCACACATGCATTAGGAGTTGTCCGGCGAGGGACGATAGCAAAACGCATTATAGCCTCGTATATCCACGAAGAACCCTTTTGATCATTGAAAGGTTCTGCACACCTGTCAGTTAGCCGAGAGTACACCCATGAAGAGAAGCGTCACTGTGACTTGACTGGAAAACCGCTTGAAACAGGCCCCCATTTCTTCCCGAGGTCGGCTCGCGTACAAGCCATAGGGATTATCGGTGAAGAGTCAAGCTGACTCCACGGCATGATCTTCACACTGGGGTTGCCAAGTATAACTTTCTTCGACCGATCATTTCAGCTGTTCGGTACACCGTTTTTCCGTGGGATGCAATGGGTTCCATCAAGCATATCAATGACCGGGAAGGGCGAATCATTGGACTCTAACTAAAATCTCGGTGGTACAAATGACTGAGGGAGAGAGTCTGGCTATGAAAGACGTCGAATCGAAGCTCACCGATACATACACGACCTCCTCCTCGAGTCTTGAAATTCGGTGTTCATTCGGTTGGTCTCGGAAACGGAAAGGAACCTTATCTTTGCAGTGACGCACTCGAGCAATGTGCGATCGAGATATGTGGACGAATGTGGAATTGAGCAAGGTGAGATGGGAAACATCTAGATTTTGAGATACAAGAGAACAGCTCCGATTCATCCTTGGTGGTGATTGTGATGCGTCAGTCTGGAGAAGCAACAAACCTGCAGCCGTCAGCCCTGCTCATAAGACGGGGGGGAACCGGCCGTCCGTCCGTCGCCGGCGAACCTACACTGGTGAGGGGTATACCATACAGTAACGTCGACAGTAATCAAAGCAGGTTGCATCTTCGCAAGTTCGACCAACAATACTTGTCAAGCTGTCCTCGAGGGGAATGTCTGTAAAATCCGAGGGTATCTGCGTTATAAGTCACTGAGGAAAGGTTGATATTCCCATACTCAGTGAGAGAGAGAGCCTTACCTTCATATACCTGCTACGGCAACGAGTTATTCATATCAGATGATTTTAGAGCGAGGTGGACTTGCTCTTCACAATAATAATATGATGAGGCGACGTTGTGACAATCAAAGTGCCGCTTGCAGGCTAGAAGTGCCAAGCAAAACTTAGTCGTTCCCTAGCCTGGCCGTAAGCTTGGGAGCGCACTGTTGCTTGAGCCTCTCCTTGTTGACGAAACGGTGGTTGATAGCCAAGCAACTGATCAACACCGAAGGATGATGTATCATATTCCACGTTATCACTGAGGATTTGTAGGCCATCTTCTTAGCTCCTGTTCGGATCCATGGCCGAAACCTCCATAGAGAATTTCAGTCATCCCTCGTTCCTCAAAAAGTCCCTGAGGGAACTGCAGTGTGGGTTTGGAATAATCCTCAGCCGTAACTCGGGCAGCAGAAGCCCCGAACCAGAACAGCATCCCAGCAGCTTCGCAAATACAAAGTATAAATAGGGAGAATAAACTAGTAGACTAGCCGCTGCCTGGTGAATTACTTGGTAAACCATTGTGTGCCAATAACGACCCGGTGATCATTTTAGGCTGTTGAAAAAGGGTAAGAGCACAGTCGGATAGATGCATATTGGTTGATACCGGGCTGTGTAAAGGCTACCTGAAATTTGATAGGTAAGCAGAAGGGTTCCGACACAGTTTGGAACTTGCAACGGGTACATCTCATTTTTTGTGAACTTGTCCGGAAGAGCAGTGCCATCCCATCCTTTTGCAAAATTTTCACTGTACGAGCATGCTAGAAGGCTTCGAAAACCCGTGCTAGTTGGGTCGGAAAACCACACGCGACATCCCCTATCGGCAAACATCAGTGGTTTAAACTCTCTACTCCCTGGCCCCACATCAATTTCTGCTTTTCGGGGATCCTCTGATTGACTTATGAGTATCGGGAAGGCGCCTGATGCAAAGCTAGCCCTGATTTTTGGTGACCAGTCCAGGGTGACCAAGAATGTCCTTCCAGATGCCGCCAGTCGAGTTTTTTGTGTGCGTTCCGTGCTCTCCAAGCATGTTCTGACTGGCCATACTATATCGTGTGCCGCATAGGACTTGATGTTTATACACTGCAATCGAAACCCGCTGTTAATCCCCCCTCTGTCAGCCGTGTATCATTAGCAATCAATTTAAGGAATGAAGCTCCTCCCCCCCCCCCCCCCGGACAACCCCTCTAGTCAACATTTTCTCCCTATACTGGGAATACCCCGTTTACCACTTCCTCGTCCGCAAAATCACCGGATCGATCCTCGCGTAGTTCAGGCCTCAACATCCCTCCATCTCGGCCGGCGCCTAGGAAGCAGGACCCTGTGTAACAAAGACGATAGAGATAGAAAAAAACCATCATGTACATATAAGAAAAGAATACCGGTGACGTCGCTTGCAACGTCAAAACACCCAAAGCACCCCATTTTCCCCTTCTCCATCATCACTCGATACCGACACGGAGCGGTGAACTCCTTACCATCAATGCCTTCTCCAGAGATGGAGGTGGATAAGCGAGGTAACCGAGGGAAGACAACTTTGAATCATGAGGCAGAAGGGTTTTTCAGGTTCAGCCCCACAACCTGTCTTGAAGCAAGATCCATCACATTTCAGGGCCTAGAGTCGTTCACTACAGCCGGTGCTACCGTCCGCTTCAGTGAGCCCTAAAAAGCAACCTGGGCATCTTTTTCCAGTACGTATCACTTTCCTGAGCCGCTTATACCGTGCTTCACTCCACCTTTGTGCTCCCCCCTGCTTTGCGCTTTTCCCCTTCCCATTCTAATTTCGGTCTCATACTTTCCCCATGTGTTCTTGCATACGTTAGTTACAATTTCCGACTTTTTTTCGTGTTCTCATTCGAGGAAGCTGCGTCGGAGTATGAACTTACTGATGTAATCGTAGCCTGCTTTGGGTCCCTGTAGTGTCGTTCAGTCTAGACTCTCGGGGCGCCTTCGGCTGATGTGACGTTTGATGTGACGAGCAAAGCAAGGGGGGAGCACAAAGGTGGGGGTGGAGCATGGTATTTGGAATGATTCTGTTTCCCCTTGCGCAGTATATTCTCAGGTTGGACAATGCCGACAATAACGCGACAAAAACCTACCAGTCTCCATCTTGTTTCCATCCCAAGTCTCCATCGCGCTCATGCCCTAATGATTCGGGTTACGTGGTTACGATGCCTTGGTGCCTTTACATACCCCTAGCACTATCTAAGCGTCGGTTGATCATCAATTTTATACGTAAGGTTAAATATCCTGATAAGACCGCTCATCCCCTGAATCAGATGCACTACCACCGAAACTCCTCTGAGCGGCATTAACGAGGTCAACACCCTATTCCTCGTAACCGGCGTCGCTTGAAGGAGCCATCACAATTATTACTATCGACACCGAATCATCTCGCTTAAGTGATCGCAAAAGGCGCTGGTAGAGGGCAACTCTTTTCTGTGAATGCACTCAAAAAATCTTGAGTGTTGGTTTCGTTCTTGAAGCTTCCAGGAGGGCGTATACTAAGCCATCACGCTGCCTTCCATTGCGTCATGATGACAATGACGTAGTTGCATCCATCACCCCTCCACAACTGCGTCGAACCTGAACTGAATGAGGGTCCTTCCGACTGAAATTATAGGAAGCCCAGCACTTGTCATGATAACAGTTCCGGTCCGTTCACCTACAAGTCAGCTGCTACTGGCATGACGTTGTAAGTAGCACATTGACCCATGGCCATGGCCATGACCCGCTTCTAATGCAGACAGCCAAGAGGCTTCCATTTCCTAAAGACCTCATGCTTCGGAACTCGGTAGTCGAGCAACAATTGGATAAATCGGAGCTACTATCTTCTACATTTTAGAATGCTAAAACATTTCGTAACCAGTTCACAGTTTAGGCGAAACGGAGACCTGCAAACACCGCCCCCAATACGATATATACAATTCGTACGGCTTAGGTCAAGAAGGTATCTCGTTATGGACATGTTCTTGTCCACTGTCCACTGTCCACCGTCCACCGTCCACGACACCAGGTAGATCGTTCAAGCCAGATCGTTATTCGAAATGGCGCCCTTCGATGTTGAGCTCTGGCTCATAGAGCCATTATGGAGATTGGACTGCGGCCCATGATAGTGTTTATGACCCGAAACAAAGTACCAAATGCTGTGTATGGTTAATCGATGGTGTCAGAATCAAGGTGTTGGTATCTACAATGTAAACAAACGCCAAAGACTTACAAGGCCAGAATTATAACACCACCAGTAATAACCTTTACCACATGGTCAAAAAAAGGCCAATCAGCGTCAGTCGTTCAATGTTTCCCAAGGTTCGACGACGTACTGATGCATAGTTCATGTTATCTTTGGTCACAGGAAGTATCGTAGGGAGTGAGAAGATCACACAGATGAAGCATGTCCAGAGAATACACAACCAGTTACAGAAGTTACCCAGGATCCCATTGCCCAAGTAGAACGGACCGGGTTTGAATTTGACTTCTGGATGGTCGTAGTTGATTCTTCGGAGGAAGATGGGAATGATATAACTCAAATCGAGGGCCATGGCAGTCAGGGAGAAGATTGCCCCAGCGGCAACTGGACTGGCGAGATCCAACAAGCCCGGAAGGATGCTAGCGAACGTTGAGAGCCAAACAGCACGCAGCGGGGTATCTGTCTTGCTACTATTCTTACCAAAGAAACCGCCATCGGGGAGACCTGACGTAGGTGAGAAACTACATGTCCGAGATGCAAACAGACGGAATTACCGTGATCGCGGCTGAAGGCGTAAAGCGTACGAGAGGTAGCCTGGAGCGCCGTTTGCACGACGAAGAAAGCTGTTAAGCAAACAGGAACCTATGCAGGCTCTCAGCTTCATTCAACCAGTCACCTCAAACAGCCTAGGACTCACCCACAAGATCAAGGCGCCCGTCTTTCCCATTCGGTTAACCATGATCTAGGAATGCTCAGGACGTGTCACGTCTCGCGAAGATGATTGCCTTACCTGGAGGAAAGCAGATCCTGAAGGACCAGGAAGGTTTTCCCTTGGTAGTTAGTCAGAACATATGTTCATCCGTACAAGTAACTAAATTCGGTGACAACTCACAAAGGACCAGAACATAGAACCATCACGATGTTCAATATCCATCCGATGAGGCCGGTGCCAATGACTTGGTTCATGAGTTCAGCAATCTCGTAAAATAAAGGAGGGAGAGCGTTGATACTCACCAGCGATGAGAATGGCTGAAGGTGCCGCATAGGCGGCCCGATGAACTTCCTCACTGGGCACAACAGGGGTTTACATCGGGAACGAAATTGGGGACAAAGACGTACGAAATATGGGCAGTCGCATCATAATCCTAACACACACCAATCTATTAGCCACTCAATCAGAACAAGGAGGGTATATGTCTTACAGTCATCTAGGGAAAGTCTATTAGTACTTCCCCCGTAGGTCGAATTGCGATGGAGGCACCCACCGTCCATTGAACACTGAGTAGACCAAACAAAAATGCGATCCCAGTATTCCATCCACCGGTCTGGTTTACAATACCCGCTGAACCAAAGACATAACTGGCGGGATGCATCTCAGATCGAGGCGTGGTTGACAATAAGACAATAATGATAACTGTAATGTATGTCAACTTCGTCTTCGGGTAGGAGGGCGGGAGGCACGCTGCTTACGGAAAGTCGTTCCCAAGTTCACAAAAACGAAACCAGTAGTGAGTCTAGCAAGGTGGCGTGTAGCCAAGGAATTCTAGAGAACAGGTACCGCGTGGTTCGTGACAAGTACGGGAGATAAAAATAGGATCAGTGACGCACCAAAATCCCATGAAACGCCATTAGTCCGGCGAAGAGGCCAACAGTCTTGCCCTAAAAAAAGCTTTTAATATTGAGATGAATTTGGATAGAAATTTTCTTACTGAGGTCAGCTCAAATTCAGGTCCCTGTTAACGGGTCAGAGGCAAAGGGAATCTGATAGAGCGGGTGCGACTCACCCTTCCAATGCTGACTGCTGCCCAAATCATGTTGGAAAGGCCGAATTCTGTGGAAGAAACACCCGCAACCTGGCCTTTACTCGCGGAGTTGGCATCAGCTGTTCGTGGAGCAAGGCATCCCGCTCACCAAGGAGATTGAGCCATCCAACCAGCCAGCCAACCTATCCGCATGATAAGCAATGCAAATCCTATTGGAGAGGTGGGTAGACCATACCCTCGCACGATGCCTCTTTGGAGTTAATCGGGCAGAAGCAGTGTATCTATTGGAGAGAGAGGGTCGCCACATTATACTCCGATTCATCAAGCGAGAGTAAATGGGAGGGAAACTCACAAGCCACCGCAGGTAGGGTACGCGCTAACGATTTCCGCGATACTTGCACCTAGTGTGAAGCATATCGAGGCTCCGAGAATCCAGCACCATACAACCTTTAGAGCATGCATGAAGCGCATTATGGGGGGAATTGAGGAGGTAGTCGGTATGCTTACCGTTGCTGGTCCACCGAGCGTTAGAGGCGTGTTGAATGTCGTTGCAATACTGGAGCAGAGACCCTGTTCTCTCCTAAGTGTGCAAAACTCGTTTATGCGCCGAGAGCACTCACCATGATACTGAAAGCGAAACTTATCTACGCAAAAAATGAGACCTCATATCACAGCACACGTTGGGACACGCACCGTGGCCAAGTTTGAAAACTCCCTCTTGAACGAAGGCTTATACCCCAGCGCCACGAGTTCCTTGTCATCATCGTCCGACATCTCTACTATCGAGGGCGGCGGCCGCTTCTCCTCCTCCAGCAGACTATTGCTCTTTTCCATGGTGGTAATTTCGTTCCAAGATTGGATGGAGTCGAAGAATCACTTTTTTTTTCAGCACCTGGGCCCAATGGGTATATTTGACCGTCCAGGACTCCGACTGAGCTTGGAGAATGGGGATGGCTTTGGTGGGATGAGAACTGATGAGAGTGGGAGACGGTAAAAAAGGTAAAAAATTCATTAGCCTATGGGTGAACGTTACCTCCGAAAGCATTGTTGATATCGACATCAGATAGGAGGAAGCACATGGGAAATTGAATATGTATTATTCAACACACGTGAAAATCACCTGTTTATGGGGAGTGGTGGCGCAATCGAACACACTCTTGCCATTTCCAGTCTTGGTATCCCCATTGAGCATCTTTAAGCTCATCACAGGCTCTATCACACAACCAGTGGGCCCAAGATCTATGAATTTACCACCTCGACATTCCGCTCTGACAACTCACAAACTTGGTCATTTAGTTTCCAAATGTTTCTATTCTTTTCGGTATATTGAAACACATAGGAGAATTGCTAACAAATAACATATAGATATAACGCGTGTGGAGTCAATGGCAGACCATACGAACGTAGTCAATACAATCACAGCAAGGTGATAGCAATCAAACATTTACAACGAAAGCCGGAAGACAATAACTTCAAAAAAAAAAAAATTAGGGTAACCGAAAGAGGATAAGAGGTGTCCATAATCGTTGCCAAATGCAACTCAAACGTACGGATGGAATCGCATAATTTTTCACTTCAATGAGTGATACCCAAGGCTTATACGGAAGTAGGAACCGGGTTCCTCCGTCGAACAGTGATCGTCTCGCTATCCACGTTCTCCTTTTCACTAAGCTCTGAAATACTGGATGTTGGACTCATGATCGCCGAAGGTCGGGATTTGGCCTTGTCCAGTGTCCCCGAAGCGACACGACGATGAGGAACAGGAGTAGTAGCAGTCTTGTTCTGTGGCTTGGAAACTGAACGAGCTAGCGCTGATGGTCGGGCTGCCGGGGAGGGAGTACTCGAGAGTGACGAGCGAGGCTTCACAGGCGGCGGTCCCATTGATCCTTCTACGCGTTTCTTCACCGCGGAACCCGTTGTAGACGTTCCATTTAGAGCATTAATCCGATTACTCTTTCCCAGTGCAGAGACCTTGTTGTTCTCGGCCTTGGCACTTCCAGAATCGGATACAACAGAGGTGGCGCGGGAAGGTGGCCGGGAGGCACTGGGAGTGTTGTCGAAAACGGAAGAGTCACGACGCTGTTGCACCTTGGAGGAGACTGACGAAGCCGGTGTACCAGCAGAGCCAGTCTTGATCGCGAACTTGCGCTTATACTAGACACGAGGTTATTAGAGACCATTGCTAAACTCAACGGACTTTCAAAAAACTCACAAGTTCCAGTTCCTGCTGCTTCGCATCAAGGGCAATATTCAAACCCTGAATATCCTCTTTGTCTTGCGCGTGCTGTTTCGTGAATTGCACAATCTTGACCTCCTTGTCCGCACTCTCCTGCTGCAAGTCGCGCACGTGCTTCCTCAACCTTTCCATCTCATTCTTGAGCGACTCCCACCGATCCTTAGTCGACTTCAACTCCACATCGGTTTCGGCTTTCTGACGAACGAGGTCTTGGAGCTGTTTCCTTGCCTCACCTTCGGATCCCGTGGCCTCCTTTAATGCGCGGGACTGTTCATTGAGGACATGGGCGTGTTCACGCTTGAGTTTGCCAAGTTCCTCTCGGA
Organism: Podaxis rugospora; assembly: GCA_018524415.1. Classification (NCBI taxonomy): domain Eukaryota; kingdom Fungi; phylum Basidiomycota; class Agaricomycetes; order Agaricales; family Agaricaceae; genus Podaxis; species Podaxis rugospora. Next base: position 76,285 of record JAEUWL010000647.1, read on the forward strand.
GGTTTTCGGCTTCTAGTTCTTGAGCGCGAACTTTCTGGGAGTATTCCGCGATTTCTTCATCGCGCCGACGGAGATTTTCTTCGAGACGAGTTACATTCTCGGAGGTGAATTGCTGCTCCTGCTCGAGCTGCGCTATACGGTCTTCGCACTGGTGAAGAGCATGAGTGAGAGCCTCTGAATGGCCGCGCTCTTGTTGGAGTTGTTCCTCGAGCTAAAGAGGCATTGATTAAGTCACGACTGTCCTTCAAACCACGACAGAGAACCTACCTCCTCACGTTCCTTCTCCATCGCCTCCTTGAGCTCCCAGACCTCTTGGAACTCAGACTCGAGCTGCATCTTCCTGTTCTCACTCTCGTTCCATTCCAACTCGAGGTTACCCACTCTTTGCTCAACCTCCTCATACCTCTGCGCCAGCTCATTCCGCTCCTGCACAACTTCTTCCTTTTCGCGTTCAAGTTTGGCAACACTCTCCTCCGCATCACTCTTCGCCTTCTCCAGCTGTTGTATCCGCTCCGAAGCAACCTCAGAATGACCCCACTGTGCCTCCAACTCATTCTTCATCACATCAAACTCTTCCTCCTTCGTCTTCATCTGCTGCTTCAACATATCCAACTGTTCCTCCACCTTTGTCTTCTCCACCTGCACCGACTCGAGTTTCATCATCAACTCTGCCCGTTCCTGCTCCCACCCCATCTGAGCAGCATGATACGCCTGCTTCTCTTCATGAGCCTTCTGTTCCTTCTCCGCCAGCCTCCTCAACTCCTCCTCATCTACCCCAACAAGACTGATATTCCCTAGCATATCAATCTGTTCCTTCGCTTCTCGGAGTCCATGATCAAGCTCCTCATCTCGACTCCACAACATCTCCTTAAGATGATTAACATCCTCCGAACGTTCCTTCACTATCACCCCAAGAGTCTCAACCTCCTCCTTCAACGACTGTTCCCTCTTCTCCCACTCCTTCTTCTCCCTCTCCAGGCTCGCTATCTGTCTATGCAACATCCGCAGAGCCTCACCACTCGCCTCATCCATAACACTCCTCTCCATACTCTCCTGCCTCGAACAATCCACCTCCTCTTCCAACATCCTCACAGCCCTCTCCAACTCCTGCACCTTCCTCTTCCACTGCCTCAACGCATTCTTCTTCTGATTCTCCTGCTTCTCCATATCCGCAACCTTCCTCCCGAGAAGCTCAACCATCTCGTCTTTCGTCCGAAGGTCAGCCTCATACTGACTACACAACTCGGTTTGTAGAGCCAGTTGCGCTTGCAACGAATAAATCAAACTCTCCTCTTTCGACGTTTTCCGCGTATGTCGAGGAAAGCCAGGAGGTGGAGTGGTAGGAATCATGGTCTGGGGTGTATAATACGTATTCGCGTTCGCATTGAAAGGATCAGGTTCGGTAACGGGGTGGGCATACAACATGAGTTCCCGAGATGATTCATCATTGATATCCGCCTCTGGAGGTTTATTCAATCCCGCAGGCGAGTCCTTCAGCATAGATTGGAAAACAGTATCGCTCATCGCCCTTGTGCGGGGTTTTGACGCTGAGGATGGCGTCCCCGTGCCGGTGCTAGAGCGAACGGCAGATCCATCTTCTGAAGGACGAACATTGTCGCTGGATGGATATGCAGGCGACAAAGTACCTGCAGAAGAGGATTTACCCATCGAATGGAATACAGTTTGTCCAAAACTGAAGGACTGGCTGCGTTCATGGAGAGGTGAAAAAACAGGGGGTCTTTCCTTTGCGTGGAAGATGGTTTCGTCAACGGTTTTCGGTCCGGTGACGGGTTCAACAAGGATCGATTCCTTCCCCTTTTCTTCTTTCGATTCCTCCTCCTTGATACCACCCTCCTTCTCTTTCCCCTTACTGTTACCCAAGACACCAGGAGGCTTGAAAGGGGTAGAAGTCATCTGGGTTCCCGCAGAACCTTCGGTAGAAAGCGACAGGTCCAAGTCAATCGCGCTACCAAGCAGCGGCGAGCTAACATCAAAACCCAAACCAGGAGGAAAATCCGGTAGCTCGAGTGGCTTAGGCAGGTCCAAAGAGCCATTGGCATTGAAGTTGGGCGGAGACAAGGGACCAGACAACGACATGGACCCCGAGCCCTCGGAAGTAGGGCTCTGAACATCGGCTTCGGACTTGGTTCTCGCCGTTTCCAAAGGACCAAAAACCCCATTTAGCGATGGGCGGGATTTGGATCCGGGAGAGGACACCCTTGTGACTGGTGTACTCGTATTGACCGAGCCCGTCTGGTTGAGACGATCCACAAAAGATACGTGGTCAGGAAGCCGTAACTGCTCCGGTGGAGAGAGGAATTTCTCCTCCGTGGATTCCTCCGGACTGATAACTTTATAAGCATCGCGGGAGAAGAATCGGACATTTTGACCCGTTCCTGGTGTTTTAGGATCACGGAGGATCGATCGAACCGAGCTATGTTGTTTGTCGACTGAGGAGTCTATAGAGGGACGTGAACTCGAACTCTCTTGCGTAACCGAACGCAGGAGGTCAAGAGACGGCCGGCGGAGAATGCTCGCAAAGGAGCGGATGGTGTCTTGAGAAGCTTGTGTTTTATGTTTCGTCGGTGGTTCATCAGCGGAAGCCTGGTGTGTTTCCACTATTGGACTTGCTAATGATGTTTGCGATGCTGTTACAACATTTCATAACCGCTCAAAAAGGACCGATATTAAATAGTTACACACCGTTCCCGAAAGGCAAATTGCCTCTGATTTTCTTGGGCAAGAGCTTAAGTGAAGACGTGGGCCCTCGGACTGAGTCCGGATCCTTGGATAATCGTTTGAACAACGCGCGTTTCGATGGTGAAGGCGGGGGACTTTGTCGTGGTGCGGTATTATCGTTATGATGGAAAAGGGAGAGATTGGGATGCTGTTCAAGGACCCGAGCCATGACCTCCGTCTGGCTCTGGTTCCGAGCATGGTTCTCGTCTTGATTCTGGTTCTGGTTCTGGTTCTGGCTTTGGCCATGGTTCAATTGTGTGGAGGGTTGAGGTTCATCTTGCGCGAATCGACTTGTTGTCGATCTCAAAGCCGAACTGAACTTGGCCCACATTTCTTCGATGTACTAAACCTGCGAAGGGACTGTCGGAAACCCCGGACTGCTCTTGAGTAATAGGAAGCAGGGCTTGAAGGGGGGTTCGCAGAAAGTGGGTTGTGATGGAAAGAGATGCCTTGTCCAGATTTGTCACAACGAATGAACGTAACGCGCTAGTTCAACCGCATCCTACGCGTATGTCACGTGATGTGAGAACGTGAGCCTCGTGCTCACTTGCTAGTGCTTCCAGATAAGATAACAGTAACAGGGCAAAGATTGATTAAACTCACGTTTGTACTTAAGGATAATACACACCCAAGCCAGCCCCTTTTCCATCCTCTTCATCTCCGACTACCACCAGGACAAACCACTCTCGTCCCACCAAACCAGAAGACAACCAAAGCAAGCATTCGACACCAATTGACCAGCCCCAGGTACTTCATTTCATTTCACGAATCACCCAATTCCTACACGTGCAATATTTACTCTTATTCAAACCACATGTTCTCCATTTCCCACCAAACTCTAACTCCCCCCCCTCCTTCACCCCTGCAAAATCAACCCAATTGCCATAACACCAACCTTCTCAACTCCCCGGGCTATCATCGGCACTTACTCGTATCCCTATTCCCCAATATGTCGAACATAATACCGGAGGGACACTTCAAATTTCCTACTGCGCCCGACGTGACATCGGCTATGAAATGAGATGTGTTGCATACAAGATCCTAAATCCAGATGTTCCTCAGAGTCTTCCCTTCCCCCCCCCCCCTGCTCCTCCCTGAGATACGTGTGTCGATAAAAGGGTATTTATGAGCCCTTCCCCCAGATCACGCAAGTTCATTTTATTCTTCGTCAGAGGACTTCGCGGGGACGTGGTAAACGCATCACAAGCCGCCGTCTCAAGATATTTGTAGTCCTCCAACGTAACCCGATTCAATTTCACACCACCACCACGGACGCCTTCCGAACTCCGCACTTACTATGAGGATCGTATACCGTTTATCCCCTTGGAATCTCAATTCAACGCACCCCATGAAGACCACCCAACCTCATCAGCCTAAGCAATATGTTGCTGTGTATACTCTAAGTGTCAATAACATTACAATATAAAGACTTCTCTTTCTTTTTGGGGGGTACATGTACTACAAAATCTACGTAATCGATACACACAAAAAGGTTCAAACCATTTAGAGACCAGCCTCAGCATCCTTCTTAGCAGCATAAATGAGGAGTTCGCAGACACGGCGCGAGTAACCCCACTCGTTATCATACCAAGAGATCAGCTTAACAAAGTTGGGGTTGAGCTGGATTCCCGCCTTGGCATCGAAAATCGAAGAGTTGTTGTTGCCAATAAAGTCGGTGGAGACAACATCCTCATCGGTGTAGGCGAGGATACCCTTGTACTCGCCCTCAGAGGCCTCGTGGATAGCCTGCTTAATCTCGTCATAAGTAGCAGACTTCTCGAGGCGAACGACGAGATCGACGACGGAGACATCAAGGGTGGGAACACGGAAGGCGAGACCACTACACACCACCACACGCCGGATACTCAGTATGAGTCGTGAAAGTTGGAAATTTCGAACAACGTACGTGAGTTTGCCATTGAGCGAAGGAATGACCTTGCCCACGGCCTTGGCAGCACCAGTGGAGGAGGGGATAATGTTGTTGTTGACGCTACGACCACCACGCCAGTCCTTGGCAGATGGACCATCAACGGTCTTTTGGGTAGCAGTGGTAGCATGGACGGTGGTCATCAAACCCTCAACGATACCAAACTTGTCATGGACGACCTTGGCGAGGGGAGCCAAACAGTTGGTTGTGCAAGAGGCGTTGGAGATCTGTAACAAAACGTCAAACCCATAATTAACGTCTCATATCTCTGACAACGAATCCAGGAAGAGAGATATAACGTACAACTTTGTGTTTGGGATCATACTTGTCCAAGTTGACGCCACAGACATACATGGGGGCATCGGCCGAAGGCGCGGAGATAACAACCTTTTTGGCACCACCCTTCAAGTGAGCCGAAGCCCTAAGCGATTAGGAACGTCAGAAAAAAAAACTCGTTGCCCTAGCCACAATCGATGAACTTACTTATCGATAGTGGTGAAAACACCCTAGTAGGAGACGCGTAAACGAAGATCAGCTTGACGCATCAATCGTTATCAAGGGAAACAAAAAAATACCGTGGACTCGACAATGTACTCGGCGCCGACAGAAGACCAGGGGATGTTGGCGGGATCACGCTCAGCAAAGACCTTGACGGCCTTGCCGTTGATAACGAGCTTGCCATCCTTGGCTTCGACGGAGCCCTTGAAGCGGCCGTGGACGGAATCGTACTTGAACATGTAGACCTGAAGCGACGGGGCTCAACACCGGAAGATCGCATCGAACGAACATTGCAACAACACACCATATAGTCAAGATCAATGAAGGGACTGTCGCGAAGAACTCAACAAACATAGAGAAAAGAACAGGGGGGCGGAAACTTACTCGTTCACGGCGACAACATTGACATCGTTAAGCTCGAGGGCATTACGGAAGACAATACGGCCGATACGACCTTGGGTGATAATCAATCTCTCAGATATGCGAACACTCTCAAAAACACTCACCGAAACTATAGAATGCACGATCTAAGATGAGTCGTTCTCAAGAGGACGAATAACGTCACCCACCCGTTAATGCCAACGTTAACCTGTGAAGAGAACACGGGCTGTCAGCGAACGAAAAAACAGGAACAACGACAAACAAGGGCTCACCATGGTGATAGGTTGTCGGAGACGAGTGGATGATAGTAAAAGGGAAGATGAGGGAACGAGTGATCGATTGGGGTTTATGTAGGGGAATTTATCGATGTCATCATAGCCAAATCAGCATACCTCGGCCTGAGCCTGTTCTGGAAACCACGGAGAGCGATGGACGTCAATCTCGGCCAGGGACGGACCAAATGTGCGATGTGTAAGCTGAGTGTTTGTTTATCATCACACACTTCGCCCCTTCCGTGGGTCAGACCGGGATCAACAGGGAACTGCGTGGAATCGACGCACATGTATGCCCTCTCCTCCTCATACACCAACGGCATCGAGACGCGGCGAACTCCTATTCCTATGTGCGCGCATATACCTGCTCAATTTAGCCCGTCAGACACTATGGAACGATAGATGAATCTTGTCCTCGCTTCGGAATGCGACTGCCTTGCAGTCGAACGTGAGGCCGACCTCCATTCCGATCCCTGACGGCTCGAGCCAATGTGGACAAAAATTCGACATATTGTCCTTTGCACTAGCCTACAAACGGCACTCACAAACAGCTATCCAAATCACTAATTATCTTCCTGCCTTTTTATCCGCTGCCGCCGCAAACGCAACAAGGTCACATACTCGGCGTGAATATCCCCACTCGTTATCGTACCAAGCAATCAACTTGACAAAATTCGGGTTCAACATGATTCCAGCATTCGCATCAAAAATCGACGAATATTCGCTCCCAATGAAATCGGTCGACACAACACTCTCCTCGGTGTAGCCCATGATACCCTTGTATTCACTCTTGCTTTCGGCGGCCTCCTTGAATGCCACCTTGATTTCATCATAGGTGGTATTCTTCTCCAAACGGACAACAAGATCGACAACCGACACGTCCAGAGTAGGAACGCGAAATGCGAGTCCACTTTTCAAAGAAACCAATCAACATATTGAACGCGAACAGGGGGGATTTGTAGAACCCACGTAAGCTTGCCATTCAAAGAAGGAATGACCTTGCCCACGGCTTTTGCTGCCCCGGTCGAAGAGGGTATGATATTGTTACCGACACTCCTACCGCCTCGCCAGTCTTTATTGGATGGACCATCGACGGTTTTCTGGGTAGCGGTGACTGCATGAACGGTAGTCATCAGACCTTCGACGATGCCGAATCTATCATTGACGATCTTCGCCAACGGCGCCAGGCAATTGGTGGTGCAAGAAGCATTCGAAATCTGCGCGAATATCGTCAAAAACCATTCTTCGCGGATACTACAAATTCTAATGTCTTACCACAGTATACTTGGGGTCGTAAGCGTCAAGATTGACACCCACGACAAACATGGGCGCATCTGGTGAAGGCGCAGTGATGATAACCTTCTTTGCTCCACCCTTCAGATGTGCCTCGGCTCTGGAAAATTCATACGTCACCACCTATCGCAGTTATACTCACACGGAAGACCACACACTTGTCTTTGTGAGTGAAAACTCCCTAACCAACTATCAGTACCCTTGGACGTTATAACAACAACTTTAAAAAGACACTCACAGTCGACTCAACAATATACTCCGCTCCAGTTCCGCCCCACTTGATATTGGCAGGTTCACGTTCATTGAAGACAGCAATCGACTTGCCATCGACGACAAGTTTGCCATTTTTGGCCTCCACATGACCCTTGTATCGTCCGTGGACGGTATCGTATTTGAACATGTAGACCTGAGACAAAGTAAAAAGAGAAGTCTTGCCGATAGATTATCTGCTGCGCACCATGTAGTCGAGGTCAATGAACGGACTAGACACAGTCAATCGAAATCCTCTCAATAACTGCATAGATCGCTCACTCATTGACAGCGACGACGTTCATACCCTCCATCTTCAACGCATTCCTAAGCACAAGCCGTCCAATACGACCTATAGCTCCCTCAGCACCTAAACAAACTACAGCATGCACCGTAGAAGACTCACCGAATCTGTATCGCAACAATACACAAATATGAAATGCAAACGCCCCCTATTCAACTGAGCCAGACTTACCCATTGATTCCAACGTTAACCTACACAACCCCCAACAATGATTAGCACCCCCTCAATTGTCAACATCGCATCGCAGCATCTCACCATAGTGTCGAGTAAACGAATACCACAAGATCAGAGAGGACGAAATGAAACCTCCCCCGGCGCTATATATATACATATATATAAACTCCCCCTCCCCCCTCTCCTCGCAATCCACCGGCTATGTCATCACTTGCGTAATACCACCGCTCGAACATTTGTGCATGTCTTACCCCAGACCTAAGTCCCCAGTTGACATGATATCTTCATCATCCATAGGGACTGGATATCAAAGGTCTAAAATAATATTGCAGCCCCGAAATCAAGTTTATCGTGATTCAAAGTCGACCCTTGTCTACTCACAGTGGTGGACCTACTGTATCCATGCCCCCCATCTAGACAACAACTACTTTGGTTAAGTCGTCATTAAAGACGCTTGTCGTATTTACAGTATCGCCGGGGGATAATACCGCATTTACTATAATTCAATGTTGGGAAGGGGGTTTCGTCACGATCATCTATCTACCCCCCTGTCTTCCTTTACTCACATTTAACGAAAATCCACTCTCCCAAACATAACATTAGTATAAAAAAAGCCCCTGTCGTAGGATAGAGCCAGACTCTGGCATACGACTAGACCAGAACTCCACTACTCATGTTCTCGAAGTTCTCATGTATCGGCGCGACTCATGACACTACTATTGCTCTCACCCGCACCACATCCAAGTGCTCACAAACCACACAACCAAAGCAAAAGCAACAAAAAAACAAAATTTTCCGCGTCTTTTTCTGATTCTGCCTATTTTTTAAACAAACCAAAAAAAAAAGTAAATCCCAAACCAAAAACTAAAAGCGTCCACACTAAACAAAACAACAAACCAAAAACGGGATCTACATTTCTAAACCACATCCTCACACTAACTCCTATATCCCCGTCAATCACACACACACACGTTCCCATTTTGCCCCTTTTGTTCTCGACAATAGGTTATCGTGCAGGTTGGAACGGTACAGCTGTCGTTGTCGTCGATGGACGTGCGAGGTCACTTACATTAAAATAATCTCGGTTCAGGGGGGGGGTGCACTTGGAGTAATAAATACCAAACAAATCTCACCTAAAAGCACCATCCATACACGCCTTGATCTCTTTATAACTCACAACCAAACAACTCGTATCATCCCTCGACACAAGCATAATCCGTTCCTCCGATCCCGCATCCAACTACACCCACACACACACACACACAGAGAGAGAGAGAGAGAGAGAGAGAGAAACACAGAAACACACACCCATCAGCACTCAAAGCACACTCCAAGTCAAAAACACGCACCAACACACACCTTATTCAAACAAGTCAACACATGCGACATATTCACCACCGGATTCCCATGTTCATCCACCTGATGAAACACATAATCCCGAAACAGCTTGATAATATACCTGTCACCCGTCTCGGACCACCTCGGTTCAAGTGCAAATCTACACACCAACCTGTATCAGAACGAGAGAGGTATGACGAGAAGCAAAGGTGAAAGTGAACACGCACTCGGGTCGTTCATTGATAAACCCAAATTTACACAACAGCCGTACAAGCCGTGCATTCTCCAGCTCGCCCAACAACTCATGTTCTAATCTATCCGTCGCACTTTTTTTTTTTTTCAAACGTACGACCCGGCTTTTTCAACCATTCCACATCAACACAAGAGAAGGAAAAAAAAACTCACAGTAAAGCCTCCTCCATCTCCGCTTGCATCCTCGGTCTAATCATCTCCATCAAATGATCAATAGTCTTTATAATTAAAAAAAAACAGTCAGGATCCCGAGCGCCAAAAGCAGTAAAACCAAAAACCCCCAGAGGACCTTTACCTTATGTGGCGTAGGCTTGCTAATCAAATACAACGCCACCGACTTTAGATCCGGACTATACGTCCTCGCCATATGATCCAAACTCTTCTGGAACTGCGGAGCCGTCCACGCATTCACATTCGAACACGCCAACGAAAAAACAAGTCGCCCGAACAAGGTAAGATCCTCCTGCTGCAGGATCAACAAATCCACCGGAGTGCCATGCATCAAAACGTCAATGACACCACAAGACCCGATACGAAGACTAAAATCGGATTATTACACGTGAGGATTGAAGTGGAATTTTTAGCAAGTGGCACGGCGCACCGATTTTGTCCGGTGATGAGAATTTTAGTGGGGTCCACCATCCTCACAGGATTCCCTGTCTCATGCACCTTTTTAATCGCCGATGCCAACTGCACGATATACGACCATAATGTCCGCTCCGGGATCACATTCTGTTGATGCTGGGATCCTTGCCTCCCCGACGGGGTCCCACCAGATACCTTTTTAAAATGGACATCATACAACGTCTGCGCACCCGGATAATACGCATAGCACACCACCAACGCTAGAAATTTTTTTATGAGCAACGAGCGAGGTTTTTTTTAGAGTGGCGAAACGTACGTACAGTTATCGTTGAACGCTTTGGTGGTGAATGCTTCTCGCACCGGAACGATGTTGGGGTGACGAATGCTAGACCATAATTCGATTGCCGAGAATGCGGACTGATGCATCAGTCGGTAATCTATTGGTTCCAAATTTAGCGTCCAGCAGAAATTGTGTGTAGTTTTTTTCGAACTGACTTTCTACGCGTCGAAGAGCGTAGGGTCTGCCGTCGGAGGTACGGATGGCACGGTAGACGACAGAGTACCAGTTGCCGAGTTTTCTGCGTTCCGTACCTGCACCGGACTGCTCTAGAGGTACGAATGAATGGTAGCCTTGGCATTCATCGGGAAGACCAGAGCCTAATGATACAGATATCAGACCTGGTCGTAGGTATCAGCCGCAAGTGGGTACCTGGAGGAGCGACAGTGCGGATTGTTTCACTCCTAGTTTGGAGTAGTTGCCTCAGCTGAGATGATGGAGGGACGAAATGAGTGTTGACAGCCGATTGGACAAATTCCTCGGGAAGGGAAGGAGTGTAGAGAAGATAGTTGAGCTAACGAGATTATGAGAAAAAAAGTGGGGAATCGGTCGAGGATGGGAATGTGTACGCACAGGTTGACGAACGAATGGGGCGGGTTGGGTGTAGAAACTGTCAAGACCGTTGGGATCGTAAGGGGGGACATAGGGGTATTGGCCCTCATCAAAATAACGAGCGTCCATCTGAAAACAAAAATGAAATCGGAACTAGAGCAGGGATTGATTTTTGGCTCACAGCATCGAGACTGGATGTCAGTTCGTCGACGGCAGCAGCATCAGCAGGGGTGTACGTGAACTGATCATAGGGTTCTTGGGTGAATGAGGGTTCGTAGTCTATTTGGGGAGACGAGGTGGGAGGAGGGCTGCGGATGACGGGTTGAGTGGAGGATGGGTGGTGATCGGTCGACTTACGAGGCGACAGAAGGGGGGGAGGTGCGATCGGGGATGGTGGACTTTGGGACAAAAACGGGGGCATTAATGGCTTGGGCGGAGAGAGTGCCCGAGAGGCCGGTGGCGGGGGAATCGGCTCGAGGGCTGGGAGGGGTGAGGCGAGGGAATGGAAGGGAGGAATGATAGAGATCTTACGCGTTGGAAGTGGTGGGCGTGGGTTGCGCGTTGTCCTGGAATTGCTGCAGACGCTCAGCTGGTGGTGCAGAGAGATTTGTGGGTGCGTACTGGAGGGTGATAGTACTGGCATCCCTTGTCCTGGAACTTGCAGTGTCTGGGAAGAATGAGTTGGGGCGGGGGCTAGGTGAAGAGAAGAACGGACCCGTAGATGACGATATTTCTGCACTGACGCTGAACAGAGTCTGAAGTGGATTAATTCGGGGAGACGGTGAGATGGAAAGGGGGTACCTTTGCGAGGAGAGGGCTGAGCCGGGGGGACGTTGTGGTGTTGACTGGGATGAGTGATACGGACGGCGGTGGACTGGGGCCTGGCAAAGAAGGCCATGTGAGTTTGGAGGGAAGAGTGTTGACTGGTGTTTGGTGGGACGAATGGACAATGATTGGAGATTTCCATAAAGAGGACCCAACTTATCTTTTGAACAAGGCCATCCTCACCACAAAGGTGCTGGACTCACTCCCAATGGCCTTTTCTCCACGAGACAACGACTCTTCCCTCTCCCAACAACACCGCAGGCACACTTCCAAGCACCGTTTCCTCGCTGACCTCTCCCAGTGTCTCTTCGACTTTGTCATCCAGCTCCTTCCCCCCGCAGAGGAACTTCAAATCAAGGAGGACGTCAGGAAGCTCCTCGAACGTCTCATCCGCACCATCGAGCCTGACTCTCGTCTTCTTGCTTTTGGCTCCACCGCTAATGGCTTCTCTCTCCGCAACTCTGGTCAGTCGTCCATTACGTCCTCCCCGCCCCTTCCAAATCTTACCCACTTGGTCTTCTCTTCCTTGACGCTCAGATATGGACCTTTGCTGTCTCATCGATTCTGGAGAGCGCCTAAATGCCTCTGATCTAGTCACCATGTTGGGTGACCTCCTTGAGCGTGGTCAGTCACCCCCCAACCTAGTTCCCATCCTCCATCACTTCCTCATACCATTCCATAGAGACCAAGTTCCATGTCAAAACCCTCCCCCATGCCCGCATTCCCATCGTCAAGCTCTCTCTCGACCCTTCTCCTGGCCTGCCCTTTGGCATAGCTTGCGACATTGGCTTCGAAAACAGACTCGCCATCGAAAATACGCGTCTCCTATACTCGTACGCCAAAATCGATCCCACTCGCGTCCGCACTCTGGTGCTGTTTCGTAAGTTTCTCGCCCCTCCCCCCCGCGCGACGATCATCCGATTCGTGTCTGATTCACCCTCCCAGTCAAGATTTGGAGCAAGCGAAGGTCCGCCCGCACCTCCTCTCCTGATCCCTAATATATATACCCTCATCTACTAACCCCAGGAAAATAAACTCTCCATACAAAGGAACCCTTTCATCCTACGGTTATGTTCTCCTCGTAATATATTTCCTCGTACATGTAAAGAATCCCCCAGTTCTCCCTAATCTCCAGCAAATGCCTCCCTTACGTCCAATTAACAACGTCAGCCGCTTCTCCCCCACTGGCTGTTGATGTCATCAACTGACTAATGGACAGGACGAGACCACCCTCAATGGCTACAACGTTTGGTCAGTGCGCTGTCTTCCATGTCCCACGACGAAGCTGACGTGAGACGACCAGGTTTTTCGATGACATAGATGCCCTTTGCCAACGATGGCAATCCGAGAATACAGAGACCGTTGCTGAACTGTGTGCCACTCCCATTAGTCCGACCCTGTCGCTTAACTGACCACACCCCTGACTCGACAGTCTCATTGATTTTTTCCGTTACTTCTCTCGCGACTACTCATATAACACTGGCGTTGCCTCTATACGAGCCGGGCTGCTCAAGAAGGATGTCAAAGGCTGGCAGAATGATGTCTGTCATTTCGTTGCCAACTCCATTTTTTGGCTATGCTGACATTGCTTATTAGCTTTCTGGCGGGCGTTACAACGATGCAAGGGAACGCAACCGGCTATGTATCGAGGTAGCCATCAATTCCTTTCAGTCGATGCTAGGCGCTGACGTTTTATCACCATCAGGACCCATTCGAGACCGATTACAATGTCGCTCGCTGTGTTACCAAAGATGGTCTTTACACCGTATGTCCGCTTTTCTCCATCATCCCATCCATGGCCCACACGCCCACACGCACATGCATCAGATCCGTGGTGAATTCATGCGTGCATCCCGCATACTCGCCACGCGCCCCGAGCGTGCCGTGATCGCCCTTGCTGAACTCTGCGAAGAACGCAAGGAAGAGGATCTCATTTCTGCTCCACTCCATGCTGGCCCACGACTATCTATACCCCCACAAACGCCGTACACTGTTGGCAGCCAGTCACTCCGGCCCAAAGGTGCCATTGCGCAAGAAAGGCTCTCCCCTCCTTCCCATTTCTATGAATCCCCTGCTACACACATATCCCCCCCTACCACCACCACCACCACAACCAATTCCAATTCTCCCAATGCCCAAGGACTAGGCGAACCGAAGATCCAGTTTGGCACAACTCAGGTAAACAGTATACCGGCGCCACAAGATCATCTCCTTCCTCTTACAGAACAAGACCACATGGCTCCCAAACGTGGCAAATGGACGAGTCCGCCTCCGCCCGAAGCCTCGGCCGTTGATCGTACATTGTACGAAACGCAGCTTGACAAAAGTTTGGAGCTTGCCACGGCGCCGACGGAGGCTAGAGAGGAGGATAAGCGAGGTCGTTGTATATATCGAGGTGATCATACTGGGAATGGTGTTGGTGGGTATGTGTCGAGCTGTTCGGAGGAGAATGGGAGTGAGATATTGACGGATGAGGAGGAGAGGTCTGATGTGGCGGAGAGTGATATTGGGTCTGTGAAGAGTTTTACGGAGGGGACGGGGGTGTATGTTGGTGGTGGGGGTGGGGTGCCAACTAGGAGGCCGTCGTGGCATGTTAATGAGAGTCTTCCACGGCAGCAGTGGTATCACCCTACCCCGGGCAACTATGTCACTCCTAATACCCATTCGCTGAAACCACCACAAGCGCTAAATGGACCTGGTTCGAGGGGGCGTTTTACACGCCACTATCAACACCAGCATGCCTCTGATCATGCACACTTGGATCAACATGCCTCGGGATCTTCACGGATCGGAACACCCTCCCCGCCATCCACCTTCCGCACGCCTCCATCATCCCTATCCAACTCTACCGCATCGTCTCCCCGATCCGAATATGCGCGTCGATCCCATTCTGGACCTCGGTCGTTGCATCCTCCACATCCACATCAGCAAAGAGGACAACAACAGTCTGGGTGGTTTATTGGATCGAGTAGTGTTGTTGGGCATCAGATGAATTCAGCGTTGATGGGACCTCCCTCGCCTGAGTCTCTGTCTCCGTCTGCGCAGTCTGCGTCTGCGTCTGCGGAGGTTATTGATTTGCAGGTTTTGTATCAGCCGCATTTGCATTCACGGGTGTTGGGTCATTTGAATGTGGGAGTGCCGGAATCGTCGACGACGACTACGACGACGGCGGGGGCGGGGGCGGTGGGGGCGGCGGCTGCGACAACGGTGTATTATCAAACGACTGTGCCTCGTTCACCGCGGATTGCTGTTCCTGGGTATCATAGTCCGAATTTACAACAAAATTCGGTATTGCCGTCGGTACCTTGTTCGTCGTCACCGCTGGGGCAGTATCAGAGTTATGTTGGTGGTGTTGGTGGTGGTGGTGGTGTAGGGCAGTCGTCGGTGTCTGTGTCGGCGTCGCCGCAGTTGCAACAGCAGTTGAGAGAGTTGCAGGAGAGACAGGAGAGGTTGCAGAAGCAGATGGAGGAGATGGAGTTGAGTGGTGCTGGTGGTAATGGTGGTGGTGTTGTTGGTGGGGATGTGTTACCCCCGAATTTACCTGGGATGAGTTTGCGTGGTGGTGGTCATGTTGGTAGTGTTGGTGGTGGGTTGGGTGGGAGTGGACGTGTGGTGGGACCGGGACCGGGACCGGGACCCGAGACGCCTACGCCTGCTACTTATGTTCGTTGTCATCCTCGTGGAACTGGAACTGGAACTGGAGGTGGTGAGGGTGAGGGTGGTGAAGGTGAAGGTGAGGGTGAGAATGGGGATGGGGTGGTGGTGGGGGGACGAGCGAAGCAGTATTCGCCTCGGCATGGACATTCGTTGTCGAATGGGACGGTTGTGGCGCTTACCCCTCCACCACCACCACCGTCGTCGTTGTCGTCGTCGTCATCGTCAGCAGCAGCGAGTAGGGCGCAGTTTGGTGAAGTTGGGGATGAACTGTCCAGGTCTACGTCTGGGTCTAGGTCTAGATCTAGATCGAGGTCAAGGTCAAGGTCAAGGTCACCAGTGGTGATACAGCCTGCGGTGTTGTATACTGCCAGTGGGAGTGGGACGACGACGACGACGGTGGTGCAAGGGGGTGCGGGACCTGGACGGACGCCTGGTGAGAGTGATATGGACGCGACGTCTGTGCGGGTGGTGGTGCCTCCTAGTGGTTCTGTGGATTTGGGGTCGTCTGGGTCTGTGGGTGATTCTGAGGTGTTGATGACTGTATCGACTGGTTCGGCTTCGAATGGTTCTACTGCGTCGAGTTCGTCGACTGCTTCAGCTTCGAGCAGTTCCAAGGCGCCGACTACGGCTTCTTCGGTATCCGCGTCAGTGTCGAGATCGCCTTCGTTGAAGAGCTCGTCTCCGCCTGCTATGGTTTCGGGTAGGGAGGGCAAGGAGAGAGGGTTGCCTGGTGCGTTTATGCCGTTGAGAATTACGAGGGAGGAAGAGGAGAGGTTTCATGCGACTGCTGGTGGTGTTGTAAAGGTGGATGGTGGTGAGGGGGAGGTGCAGAGTTTACCATTGTCGGATGCCACGGCTGTATCTGAAGCGGAGGTGGTGGTTGGGGATGATGCTTCGAGTTAGGCCAGGCTCGGCGGGGGTGGACGCGATTGGATGATGATGTTGGCTTTGATGGATGCGTGGAGGATATTGGTGCCGTTTCCGATGGTGATTGTTGTGGAAATTGTTGTTGGGAACTTGGTTGAGTTGGTGGGGTGGCGATTGGATTCGGGGGTGGGTTGGGTGTATCTTTGCCTTTGGTATCGCCGTGAGGCGGTGTGATGAAGGTTTGGAGGATGCAAACCCTGACTAGTGCGAGCACTCGCTTTTGGATTGGCTTGCATGCTTTGTTGCTTATTCGTTCTCCTTTTAGATGGTGGCGCGTACGTGACAATGGTGCCCTTCCCTCCCCCCGCCCCCTCGCTCCTTGAACTCAACTACAAGAAACCCAAACACACATTCACTCTCGTTTTTGCTCGGCTGAAACCTTTTTTGATATCCTTTTGTCATCCTGGCTGTGCATCACTGTTCGTATCGCCCCACCCTCGCCCCCCCCCTTGCCTTGCCTTGCTTCCCTGCAGTTTGGGATATATCGTGTTGTGTGGTTGTGCCTTGTCCCTTTTGTGGTATGCTCATTGAGACTCGGATCGTGTGTTGTTACATATGCTTTTTTTTTATATACCTACTACTGCTTTGGATGAATTCAATCCGGATGCTGGTGGTTTTTAATTTGTGTGCTTCGGGGACCTGTTGTACGGGTTTTCGTTGTGGTTATTTCGGCTTTGCTTACGACTTGTTTTTTGATTTGTTACGGTTTTTGGGTTACAATTGCGCACATGGATTTTCACGTACATACACAGGGCTGGTGGTTTAATGTTTTCAGTCGTTGGGGTAGTTAATTTTACTAGTGTCGGATTGCAGTCTGGTTGGACTGTGTACATATGTACTTCTGCAGCTGATGAGACAACCTGTGCTTATCAAGGAATTTGATTGGTTGATCCAAGAACGGCTGTGGTATCTATCGATTGCGCAAGTGGCATTATGATACGTGATGGTTTGTTTACTCCTGAGTCATGAAAGGGTTAGCGATCTCTTCTGAGCCATCGACGGGGCTGACGATGGTGACGAGTGGGCCACGGAGAACGACAAGCCCGAGTGAGCGGGTGTGGGGTTCAGGTTCTGTTAAGTGTTTGAGACTGGGTTTGGTAAGCGAGAAGATAGAAAAGGGGGAAACAGGCTTTGCCTTGGAGGTGTTCTTCGACGTCGTCTAGGACGAGATTGAGGAGCTGGTCGTAGCCTTTGAGTGTACCGACGACTTTTGGGGGTGGTTAGCAGTGTGTAGAGAGGGGGGTAGGATTAAGCACGTACCTTCGCGTCCGCCCATGAATTTCACGCGGATTTGTTCATTGACGTATTTTGAGAGATCGAGGATTGCTTCGCGTTTGGGTTTGTCTTGGGTTGTTGCGGGGGTTGTGGATGGGGGTGCGGAGGGGCGTGGTCTTGTGAGGGGTACGCCACGGATGATGCCACGGACGGAGGGTTTTCCCTGGAGAGAGAGGTTAGATTGAAGTGGGGGAGGGAGGGACGGAGGAGAGGAGAGGACGACACACGCGATCAGCCATGATGGACGGAAATGAAGATGTGTGAAAAAATTGATGTCAACTCAATTCCATCCTTTCTTTCTTCTTTTCTAACCACACAACCCCCCACACCCCCACCCACCCCCATGAACGCAACTGACCTCCTTGCAAACACCCTCTCTGCTGGTATGCGCCTTCACTCTTGTTCGTGCTCTTTTGTGCCTGTGCTTATTTGTCTGTAGATGCAAATACGCGTCAGGATGCCACTCAGAAGCTCGAGGCTGCGTCGAGGGAGAGCTATGTGTGTTTTCTTTTTTTCTTTTTTTTTCTTCGTTTTTTTTTTTGGGAGGTTGTTCATTGGGTTTTGTGTTAGCCTGATTACATGCTTATGCTCTCTTCGGTGCTTGTTAACGAGAGCTCCCCTCTACATGTGAGAAATGCGGCAGGTCTCGCGCTCAAGAATGCACTCTCCGCTCGCGTACGTCTTCCCCCCCCCTCTTGCTCATCATCACCCCTCCCTCTCACTCATCGCACATCTCCAACTACACAGGAAGTTGCAAGACAAACAGAGTATTCGAATAGATGGCTCCAACTCAATGCCGATACAAAGAATAAGATCAAGCAGGAGGCTCTCATGACCCTCGGATCACCTTCACAAAAAGCTGGCAACTTTGCCTCTCAAGTCGTCGCTGCCATCGCCGCCGTCGAACTCCCAAATAACCAATGGGCCGATCTGATTGAACTCCTCCTCAGCTTTGTGAATAATCAGACAAACACCAATCTCAGAATCGCGACTCTGCAGACTATCGGATTTATCTGTGAAGTGATCGTATGTCTTGATGTTTCCTCACTCGTTGGTTGATTTTTTTTCTTACCTTTTTTCTTTCTTGTGCTTTTGATAGAAACCTGAGATTCTGAGTTTGCGCTCGAATGAGATTTTGACGGCGGTTATTCATGGTGCGAGGAAGGAGGAACCGTCGCAGGAGGTACAGCTTGCTGCTGTGCATGCGCTCTACAACTCGCTCGAGTTTGTTCGTGAGAACTTTGAACGCGAGGTGAGCCACCCCCCCCCCCTTCTTTTTTGCTGTTTCCAAGCAGACGGGATTACTCAAACGGATGACAGGGTGAACGAAATTACATCATGCAGGTTGTTTGTGAGGCGACGCAAAACCCTTCGGTTGCTGTTCAGGTTGGCGCCTTTGAATGTCTGGTGCGGATCATGGGGCTTTACTATGACAAAATGGCGCTCTACATGGAGCAAGCGCTCTTTGGAGTACGTGATTCGCTTAGCTTTTTTGGCCGCCCTTGGATACATCCTTATCGTCGCCCCTGCTTATAGTTGACTGTTATGGGCATGAAGCACACAGATGAACGTGTTGCGCTACAAGCTGTCGAGTTTTGGTCGACTGTCTGCGAGGAAGAGGTTGAATTGGCTGTGGAGGCGCAGGAGGTGCGTTATCGCCAGATGATGGTGTTGGGTCGTTTTTGATTGGCTGATGATAAATTGGTTTTCCACAAGGCCTTGGAATATGGAGAACAGCCCGAAGCAGAGTCGAAACATTTTGCAAAGATCGCTTTGCCCGAGATCGTACCTGTGCTTTTGCAGCTTCTCACCAAACAGGAAGAAGATGCTGATGATGATGAGTGGAACGTCTCCATGGCGGCTGCTACGTGTCTCAATCTCCTCGCTCTGGCTGTTCAAGACGCGATCGTGCCCGCTGTCATCCCCTTCATCGAGGCTCATATCAAATCTGAGGATTGGCATTTCCGCGAAGCGGCTGTTATGACTTTTGGTTCGATATTGGATGGTCCTGATCCTGCTGTCCTCACACCTCTCGTCAACCAAGCTCTGCCACTCTTGATTTCGATGATGGCTGACACTAATCTCCATGTCAAGGATACCACTGCATGGACATTGGGTCGTATTTCGGATTTGTTGGTGACGGTTATCAAGCCCGATGTGCATTTGCACCCGTTGATTTCGGCCCTCGTGAATGGGTTGAATGATTCGCCGAGAATCATTGCGAATTGTTGTTGGGCGCTCAAGAACCTTGCGGAGCAGTTGGGTGGGAGTTATTATGATGAGGATGGGAATGAGAGTCAGAGTGGGCCTTTGTCGCCTTATTATCAGGGTATTGTTGATTCGCTGTTGCGTGTTACTGAGAGGTGCGTTATTGTGTTGTCGTTGGTATCCTGTTGATTATGCTGACATTTTGGGAACAGTGGCAGCAATGAGGCTAATTATCGTTCTGCTGCCTATCAGGCTATTGCTGCCTACCTCGGCCAGGCCACTGCCGATGTCCTCCCTGTCGTTACCAGCACTCTCCACATTGTTCTGAGCCGCATGGAGCACCTGTTGAGCATCCATGTAAGTCGACTGTTTGCTTGCCGTGTGCCTAATGTAGTGACTGATCCCTGGATTAGGGCCAGATTGTTGGTATTGATGACCGCAACAACTGGAATGACTTGACGAGTAACCTCTGCAATGTTGTTATGGTATGTCGTGCTTTAGCCTAGCGTAGTATGATGCTGATGATTGATGGCATACAGTCGGTGATTCGCAAGCTTGAGGCTAACGTACTTCCCTCTGCCGATCGTATCATGACGATCAACCTCGGTTTGCTCCAAAATGCAGGCAAGACGTCGACAATAGTTGAGGATACGTTTATGGTCGTTGGTGCTCTCGCCTCTGGTATGTTTAGCCGCTCCATCTCCACCATCTCAGTCCGTGACTTAATCACACTTTTTTTTTTCGCACACAGCTCTCGACGCTAATTTCGCGCCTTACATCGATGCCTTCCTTCCCTTCCTCTACCCCGCCCTCAAGGCACACGAAGACTCACAGCTGTGTACCACTGCTGTTGGCCTCATTGGCGACATCTCTCGTGCGCTCGGAGAACAGAGTGCACAGTATGCTGGACCGTTTATGACGGTGTTGTTGGAGAATTTGCAGAGCGATGTGTTGGGTAGGAATGTGAAGGTGTCGATTTTGGCTTGTTTTGGTGATATTGCGCTGGCGATTGGGCCGGCTTTCGAGCCGTACTTTGAGACGACGATGAGCGTGCTTAGGCAGGCTGGGCAGGTTGAGCCTAACCCTGTGAGTTGCTTATATGCTCTTTCGTGTCGGCGTTGTTGACTGATGGTATTCGTAGCTCGATTATGATATTGTGGATTATGTGTCCCAATTGAGGGAGGGCATTCTTGAGGCGTATACTGGTATTGTTACTGGGTTCAAGAAGACTAATAAGGGTGCGCCTGATCCATCATATATGAAATGTCTTGGCTGATGCAAATGTTCGTGTTCGTTGCAGCGCCTCTCTTGCTTAACCATGTGTCGTCTATTCTGGATCTCATCCAGCGATGTCTCCGGGATGAAGACAGGACTGACGCGACGATGAGATTGTCGTATGGCCTGCTTGGTGACTTGGCGGATTCGTTCCCCAATGGACAGATTAAGAATATGCTTCTAGCGCCGTGGATCGCGCATGAGCTGCGGTCTAAGTATAAGATGCCCGGTGAGACGAAGAAGACATTGCGTTGGGCACGCGAGGTGAGCTCCGATCGTATTTTCTTTTCTGAGGGCGAGGGATTGATAGTTGCGTGTGTGTGCAGATGATCAAAATCGCTACGCAGTAAAAATTTTTCTTGTCCTTTGACTTAACCTTTTTTTTACGCTACCGCTTTTTCTTTACCTTTCCTTTACTCGTTTTTCCTTACGTTCAGTGCATGCATGCAATCTATATTCACCATTCACCACTTTTCACAATGATCATTGAAAAAGGTCATATTGCCATCTGAAGGAGGCACGCTTAACGATCCATTGCATCCATTATACTTAGTTGTTTTTTTGTTCCTGATTTTTCCGCGGTATGAAATTGCATGTAATAGATGGGCGGGGGGTTTTTTTAGTGTTACGGATATTATACGATACAGCTTCCTCGTTACGACTACGATTACTTTTTTTTTTTTTTACTTTGTGTGTTTTTTGGTTGATACGTATATCCCCCGGTGCCCCCCCATGGTTTTCTTTTGCTCAAGGCAACTCGATGAAGAATCTGCTGTATCATTTTTACTGTTTTTGTACGCATTCCGACTTATTTTTTGATCCATGTTTTTTTCTTTACGTGTTTCTCCCCAACTCTGTGAATACGATTTTTTTTGTTTCTCTCTCATTGGTTGGACTGTTTGAACTTTGGCTTGCCACTCTCGTATGTATTTTGGGTGTTTACTGGTTAGAGTCTTTTTTGGTGAGGGTGAACGGATTTGGGTGGGGGTTCACTCCAATAATTGGTTTGGTTTTTTTTTCCTCTGTTCAATTGTATCTTTCAGTCTTGTGCATGCGTTTGATTTTTTTTTATCTGTATCGTTTCATTGTATGCGACCGATGATGCCTTTTGTCTGGTGGTGTTTCCTGTGTAGTTTTATAGTTGATAGAGTGTTGTGGGCTACGAAGTGAAAAAAGTAGATGTCACGAGTAATGTGAGCGTCAATCCATGTGTAATCCACACTCGTTGTTGTTTCTCTTCGATGCTTAACAACTAGATATGTCCTCGCCCTGTTCTCCTGGTGAGAAATGGGAGGGTCGCCTGTCAATGTTGGTCTCTCATGTATACATAGTTCTGGGGACTTGAGATATCGGGTGCCTGCCCTCATCATCTTCTCCCCTCAAGTTCTCCTCAAGTCTCTCGAATGAACCTGGTCGCCCTTGAAATTAGAAACTCAGGTCCAGATTTCTGGGCAATACTTGATAACGGGCAACACAACCTCCGGAGAATCCCTAACCCTGACCCTGAGCCTTTGCTACCAGAAGTGAATGGCAAGGAGTTATTTCTTATTGATCCAACAGGATCCAACAGAGGAGGCGCCGGAAGTCAAGTTGCGGCGTAACTGGTATGATTTCTCGATGCTTGTACTGGGTATTCCGCCGATCGACTGTTACCGAAGCCGGGACTTGGTCTTCTCACTGGAGCCGGTTTAAAGCCTGTACCGAAGTCGTGTATCAATATCATGAATACATCGGTGTCTGTTAAAACGGACTTACCACAAACTCTGTAGGGACTTTTCTGCAAACGAGCCAAATTCATGGTTGTGTCGGGATTTGCCTACCACCGTGTAGGTGAAGAGGTATTGCCGTTATGTATCATGTCGGAGCAGTTTGCTGTTGAAGTCCCGTATGGAAGTGGGGAGTATGTGGGGCTGTTTAGACTGACAGCTGGAATGGGTTCGTGTTCTTGATTACAACACCTCCATCCATGATGGAGTTACCCGCTGGAGGTATAAAGACACTCAGTGAGTGCTTTTAATTCCAGTAACATCTGTTCTTTGCCATGCCCCAAGGTGAATTACCCAATATCCTCCCTCCAGGTCTTTATTGTATCCAGTCACGAGGATTGTATGTAACCGCACCGGAAGTTACGGGGAAACGGCTCAGCCTCGAAGCAGAAAGGCCAAAAAGGGAGCGACAAGTTGTACGTCGTTGGGAACTTCTAGCTTTCATTCATGAGCTCGTAAGAGTTCTCACTGATTACTACCGCAGTGGCGATTAAAGAATGCTAGTGGAAGCGACTTGCCTTCTAGAGCTGGGTCTGGTGCGATTTATACGATTGAGCGTGGTGACTGGTCAGGCTTCGGGTACCCGCCCACCTTTGGTCTCCAGCCTTTTTTGGAGGACCGCGCACCAATCTATTGTTTGGAAGGTGAAGCGGAGAATCCTCACCAGTGGGGAATTTTCCGTAATCTTGAGGTTTCTACGCCCGAAGAACCCCGTTTTGTGTATGTGATTTTTTGACACGTATTAATATTGCGTACTCACTAAAGGTGTTCCTCCAGTATTATTCCTGCACAAGGCTTGGAATACTTTGTAAATGACGATGGTCCTGACGATGGTCCTGAGAGGCTTTCCGAGTCAGAGACTACAGTAAAACCTAAGGAAAGTGCCTCTTGGTTCTTGGTTTCGCAGGATGCTCAACTCTTCAACAGCCGGACGTGGTCCTTGCCAAGCTTACTGAGAATTTTATCGTACACAGCTGGTATATTGAGCCAATGTTTGAAATCAATGACGGTGAGGAACATTGGAGGGGATTGCAAATGTAATAGTATTGTTGCTGTATCGGTCCCTTTGCTCTTGAAACTGAGCTGGTGTTTCGAGTTTTTTGATCGCATTTTCATCGCTATGGAAGACGCACTTGATGGGCTGGCCATGGGTTTGTCGGCCCTCACACTTATCTCTGCTGTACACTTTCCAAACGTGGATCAGCTTTTAGCCCTACTATGTGCATTGAGCCAAAAGTATCCTTTCTCTTTACTACGTAGTCCAGGACGGCTACAAATCAAGTACTTTGTGATCATACTTAAAAAAATGAAATCTCATTGGTCCAAAGGCAAACTCACACTACACAAGACAACGGAAGCCATGTTGTCTTGGGCCCACCTGGCATGACTCTTCGAAGCTTGTGCGCCATCCTGTTGGGTGTACCGTGGATCGGCTGTTTCTGAGCCCCGGGCTCCACGAAGTTCACCTTTCTGTATGAGTGGTTTGGAGGCATATGACCCCCCTGATCGCCTTTTCTACATCCTAGCCGTCAATAATGTCTATTTCGGACTCCTGAGCGTTTAGGTATCAACAACATACGGAACTTAGCTTTCTCACAAGAACTGGTTTACGGCCTGTGCCGAAGTGTTGTGCGTAATCATCATGGATAGACATCTGACAGATTTATCATAGACTTCGAGGGATTCTTTCGCCGACGTGCCAATTCGTGCCTCGGTCAGAATTGTTTGCCGCCACATAGATTGAAGAGATAATGCCGTTACATATGAGGCAGTGATAATGCCACAGCAAATTGCAGTTGAAGGCCTTCATAGAAACGAAGTGCCCGTGACACTGCTTCGATTGACGGCTGGAATGGGTTCATTTTCTTGATCGGTTGATTATAACGCCTCCGTCCATGTTAAGAACATACCGAAGGAGTCTGCTGGAGTTACAAGGACACCGTATTCTGAGTGCCTTGACCCCAAGATTGACAGACATCTGTTCTTCTTAACCATGCCCGGAACCGAACCAGTGTTTCTGCCTCCAGGTCTTTTATCTTATCCAGCCCGCCGCAATTACAGTTTCCGAAACGTTGTCTGTCACTGCACCAAAAATGACGAGGAGAACGACTTACCCTCGAAGAAAAAAAAGTTCGGATACGAACGGCAGATTATTCGTCGTTTGAAATTTCTAGCCTTTGTTCCCCAGCTGTTGAGAATCCTTGCTGATCTACTGTTGTAGTGGCGAGTAAAGGCAGTTGACGAAGACGACGGTTATCGTACCATTGAGTGTGGTGACTGGTCACACACCGGGTACCCACCTACGTTCGGACTGAAGCCTCCATTGGAAGACCGTAAGCCGGTCTATTGTTTGGACGGTGAGGTGGAGAATCCTCATAAATGGATGATTCGTGTTTACAATGTCGAGAGCGGGTTGTTTTAACAACCAAATTTTGCGTATGTCCAAATTTTTGATTCTTTTCAAAGTTACTACACTCACTAACGATGTTTCTTCAGCATTATACCTTTCCAAGCCCAGGAGTATTTTGCGAATGACGATGGTCCTGGGGGGAGGCGGGTGGGGTCGACGGGACCTAGGGTAGGTGCCCTTCTGCCCTTCGTTTCTTAGTTTGCAAGATGCTCAAGTTGTGAATAGCCAGACGTGACCCTTGCCAGGCTTGACAATCTCATCGTACATACCTGGTATATTGAGGAAATATGTCCTCCAGTGGGTGAGGTAGTCGAGGCCAAGGGTGAAAGGTAGTTGAGGCCAAAGCATTAAGGAGGATTGTAAATATAGCATTGTTCAATTTCGGTGACTTTACTCTACTCTGGAGCATTTGTGGAACTGAGCAGGTGTTTCGAATTGAGTAGTTGTTTCGAATTGAGGTGTTTCGAATTTCCTGATTGCATCCTCATACAGTATTGTTATGGAAGACATCAGATGGGTTGGGTGATATGTTTTGATAAAGCCAAGGGCCCAAATGACGCGTTGGCTGTGCCACGTGATGCCAAATTCGACGTGTCTGCCACGACGACAGTGCTGAAATTGCCATCAAAACGAGAAAATTCGGTGTTTGGCTCAACTTGCCAGCAAACTACTTGGATTCGTCTCGAGACGTTATTTTATGCTGCTTCGTCCTTGAAGCTGCCTCCCTTTTTATTGCGCCCTCTTTTTCTTCGTTCCTCTCGCACCCTTTCACTCGGATATTTCATTTCACACCTATACCGTCCCATCCCTTTAGCGAGTTTGCGCAACCTCGGAGACCACATTCCTCACTCCCCCCACCCCCCACACGTATCTGGACGCATAGAGCGGTAGAAAAAACATGCGGTTTACGACAATTTGGAGCGTATTGTCGCTCCTTGCACCTCTGGCAGTAGAGGCGTCGGTACTCGCGATCGACTACGGAGCAGATTTTATGAAGGCTTCACTAATGAAGCCTGGAGTCCCATTCGATGTGTTGTTGAACAAGGATTCGAAGCGGAAGATTCCATCTGCTGTCGGGTGGAAGAGGGAGGATCGGGTATTTGGAAGCGACGCTGTTAACCTTGTACGTCCTTCGAGCCTCACTTGAAGGGAAGGTTGGTACTGATCAGAGGTGAACTCGTAGGCTTCAAGATTCCCAAGCGATGTTTTCCTAGATGTTAAGCTTCTCCAGGCGGCACCGTACGACGCTGATGCCGTTTCATTCTATACCAAGATCTCCACAGCGGATGTGGCAGAAACTGCACGCAAGACTGTCGCCCTGAGACAAAGCGGTGGAAAGGAATGGGCTGTCGAAGAACTCATAGCGATGCAGTTTGCATACGTCAGGGACCTCGCGGAATCGTTCGCGCAGGAAAAAGTCCGAGATGTTATCGTTACTGTCCCTCCATACTACTCCCAGTTCGAGCGTGACGCCATCGTCGATGCGATTGAGATTTCTGGCCTCAAGACTCTTGCGCTGATTAATGACGGGACTGCTGTGGCGGTTAATTATGCTATGACGAGGAACTTTAATGGTGCACCAGAGTATCATATTATTTATGATGCTGGTGCGTCGTCGATTAGGGCCACGGTTGTTGGGTTCTCGAACGTGAAGGATAAGAAGGAGGGTACCGGGACACAGGTATCCGTCGCGGGTGTTGGCTGGGACCGGGATGTCGGTGGACTGGAGTTGGACAGGCGGCTGAGGGAGATTTTGGTCAACACGTTTGAGGAGAAACACAAGAAGGATGTGAGGAAGGATAAACGGGGTATGGCGAAACTGTGGAAAGAGGCCAACCGCCTCAAGACTATTCTCAGTGCCAATACGGAGGCGATGTCCACCGTGGAGAGTCTGACGCACGATATCGATTTCAAGACCAAGGTCACCCGAGCGACATTTGAGAAGGCTTGTGAAGATCTCAAACCGAGGTTCGTCCAACCGATCTTTGATGCGCTCGATGCGGCTGGACTTGGGCTGGACAATGTAACTTCTTTGATTTTCACGGGTGGAAGTACGAGGACACCCATGATCCAGGCTGCGGTCAAAGCTGCTGTGGGCGAGGATAAGCTGGCATACAATGTGAATGCGGATGAAGCTGCAGTGTTGGGCGCGGGGTTGCATGGGGCTTCGTTGAGCAGGCAGTTTAAGACGAAGAACATCCAGGTGAAAGATGTGAGTGTGTACGATGTTCAGGCGACCTATGCGGCTGCTGCGACTTCGCCCAACGCGAGGCCAAGGAGCATTACGACGTTGATCTTCCCGGCGGGTTCAAAGGTTGGGACGAAGAAAACCTTGACGTTCAAGAGGAAGGAGGACTTTACGATCAGCTTGGATTATCGGACCTCAGTTGCACCGTGAGCATCTGTTTCGTTTACTTTCTTTTCGTGAAAACTGACGGAGTTTACAGCGGCTTCCCCACTCGTATGTTGGAGGCTGATATTGTTGGTGTCGCTGAGGCTCTTGGCAACCTCACCGAACGCGGAGCCATTGATCCTGTCGTTAAAGCCACTCTCACTCTCTCCGAATCCGGCTTCGTCAGCGTTTCTGATGCTATTGCCTTTGGTGAGATCAAGGACGATAGTATTGCTGGTATGTTGTACCCTCTCCACTGTGTCAACCATCGCTAACATGATTTACAGGAAAACTCAAGGGATTCTTCGCTGGAAGCAGTTCGGCAGAAGAAACCTCGACCGGATCCGCAGAAAACACCCCTCCTAGGGAGACTCCTGAAACTTCGGAGTCAGCATCCCCTTCTGCCACCCCATCATCGTCATCCGCCGCCGCCGCCGAGTCCACTCCCGTGAAGGAGAAGGAGGAGAAGAAGGCTCCTGTGGAGAACACTATTCCTCTGACTGTTGAAGTCAGGTTTACTACTATCGCCCCAATGACTGTCTCTGAGAAGCAAGAATCTAGAAAGAGGTACGGTCTCAGTGCTGATTTAGTTGTTCCATGGCTAATGCTAGGTTTTGATAGGCTTCGTGCTGTAGATCAGGAGGAGGCGGTCAAGGCGCGCCGCGAGGAGGCTCGTAACACTTTCGAGAGCTATCTATACCGCCTCCGCGACCTGTTGGACGATGAGAACCAGGAAACGCCTTTCAAGAAGTGCTCTAAGGAGTCTGAGCGTGAGGCTATTGCCGCCAAGTTGGACGAATCTTTCCAGTGGCTCTTTGAGCGTGGTGATTTGGCCGAAACTTCGCAATTCCTTGACAAGCGCATTGCCCTTGAGTAAGTTTCTATTGATTTGGACTGCGGTTTGTAAGTTGATTTGTTTGCCAAGAACCCTTGAGAAACCTATTGTCCACCGCTACAAGGAGATTGAAGCGTTCCCTGAGGCTTTGAACAACAGCCAGAAGTGGAATTGGCACACACGGATGTTCCTCACCGAAGCTCGTCAGAATCTCACGGCGGAGATGGAGGCCGACCTGCCATCGAAGTGGACTGCCGACGAACTTGATGCCCTAGAAAAGACCTTGAAAGAGCATGAATCGTGGCTTGATGAGTGGGTGGAGAAACAACGCTCTGTCAAGTCTTACGAGGACCCGGTCATTGAGACGACGGAGATGAAGGCGCGTGCCAAGGTCCTTGAGACACAGCTTTACAAGTTGGTGAAGAGGAAGGTGCCGAAGGTGAAGAAGCCGAAGGCTACGAAGAAGGCGGCCGAGGAGGATGCAAAGGCAACTGAGACTGCGGAGGGTGCAAGATCAACGGCATCATCACCGCCGCCGGAACAAGAGGGGAAGACTGCGGAGAAGGAGCGGAAGCATGATGAGTTGTAGAGGACAGGAATTTCTTGACGATTATTATAGCATACCAGGAAGTATACAAGCAATGATTTGAAGTTAATGATTTATTGACCGGATGTACTGGACCGTTTGTTGACAACGACTGTTATTTGTTGCTGCTTGCCAACCAATACGTCTTCTTTCAGTCATTCACAGTCGCTCCCACATCGACCCTCGTCCCATATATTACTCCTTTACTCCTGCCTCCCTCTTGCACACAGACTCTATTGCTGCTGCTGCTCTGAGTATTCTGGGTGTTATCGCAGCTGATGTCGAGGCGCAGTTATGACAGCTATGCCCATGGAAAGCGTCTTTCAAAACATCGCGTGACGGACGAAGAGTTGTTCGAGTGTGTCTTCCTGGCTGTTGTATTCCTCTTCACGGCTGATATCACTCCGCAGCTATGTGTTGCGTGTAGCGTGAGCATGGTTCACCCAATCTTGGACCTACATTTTGATATATATACGTGATCTTGCATTGTCCCTACAGCATCCTCTCTCACATCCTATCACCGAAACCTGTGGAATCGCAGCAAATTTCTGCACATGAATCGAGGGAACGGGAACACTCGTCGAGGCTCTCGGCGCTCTCCAATTTCTCACTCAGCGATATGTTTGATAGTATCCGAGATGGGTCCAAGAGTGTCAAGTTTCCGGAGAAATTGCTCAAGGTGCTGGAGCAGAAGTTGCAGGATATAGCTATGGGCAAGGATCCAGGGTAGGGTTTTACTTTAACTGGCATCTCACCGGGGCAGACTAAATGGGTGTATAGATACTCGGACCAGCTAGTCCGGCGGACTATGGCCAAGTTTTATGGGCAATTTATGGTTGATAGTTTCAAGAGACAGATGAAGGAAAACCGGAAGATCGAGGATCTGATCCTCATGTTCGCTACACATGCTACGAGCGTATTGAAGAAGGAACCTACACTAGCGGCAGGCGATGCTTGGAAACTTGAGCTGAACAACCAGATCGCACAATTCGTCAAGATGCTACGGGAGTGTCTGCGGAATGTCCATCATGTGTCACCGGAGCTGTTGTCGAGGCTGGATACGTATACGGCAAAGTTGGCTCCTGCGGCGACTTATAGCGATTCGGGGTATGAGTCGAGTTCGACATCGAGGGATCGGGATTCGGTGTATTCTGCGTATGCGGGTGTCAGTTCGAGTATTGCGGATATGCCACTTGTGAAGACTGTTGCGAGACTGCTGAAGATGTCAGATCATGATGTTCAAGCCGAGGTGGATAGACTTAAAAATGGGACTGTTACTGGCATGGTGCGTGGATTACATTTCATGTACCCGAGGCGGATAAGCTAATATGGGATATGTAGGCGGCCATCACAGATCTTAAGGTTGGTATGATTCCCCGTGTTTGTTGGGGCACTACTTAAAAGATACTGTTTCTAGACTTGCTTGAAGAACATTAACGCTGGAGCCCCATTCCCCGGCCGTCGAGAAGATTTTGAAAGCGATGCAGCATGGCAGCACTGGAAAACACTCGAAACCACACACCTACAACAGCTCATGGTTGCCATGGTCAAAGCAAACCCTGAACTTGCGAAATCAACATCCTCGGATGGATATATGGCGAATAGCTATGCCGGTGGTGGTAGCTCCGGGCGGCCGACCTCGGTTTACGAATCTCATGCTGCGTCACGACATGGATCCATCGGCAGCAGACGATCGATGTACGACCCTAACGATTATACCGAACCCGATGACGACCTCCCTGTAGGGCATCACTTCACTTTCATCCCCCCCAATCCGAAAAAGTACTATAAACGCCTCGTGGAGTATTGCCTAATTGCGGACTTGGAGATCATGCTTAGTCCGGAGGTGGATGATAATGATGAAGTCTCCTTGGGGATTCTCTCGCCGCCTCATTTGGATTTGATCAATGAGTGTGCGCTGCGGTGGCGGATAGGGCACCCATATAGGGCGGTTTGTTTCCTGGATTTGGTGAGACAGTTTTACGAGAGGAATGAGGTTCCTATGGAGTGTATACCTGAGGCATTGCATGGTGTGTTGAAAGTGTCGATTGAAACGCCATTAGAGGATTGGGCTATTCCGGATGTGAGTCCTTATTTTTCAAGTGTCTCCTTCCTGGCTAACGGGCTACTACCAGATCGACTACCTCGTAAGCATCTATGGTAGTCTCTTTAACGTTTTCCTCTCTTCCCTATACCACGCCATGGATGCCCTACCAAATCTCAAAGTGTCCGATATCAGCCCGTACGTTGGGGTGTTGGAGCAGATAAGAGATAGTGGGTTGCTGGAACGAGCGGATATTGACATACCTGCGCGAATGATGGATATTCAAGAACGAGTACGGCAGGTGACGTCGCAGTGGTATGAAGCAAAGATACAGGACTTGCGGGCAGCGCCTGGTGTGAATAGGGCGTTACCACTGTTGTTGATGACGGATGAAATTGAGAAGGCGGCGAAGTTATTGGATAAGAGGTTCCCGGAGCCCGTGTTCGGGTGGGTGTTCCAAAGTTACGTTTGACTACTCCCTGACTGACGGCGGAGGGCAGACACCTGGACATCGTTTCTCTGTATATTGAGATCGCGGTTCCGTATCTCACGACGGAGCTAGAGAATTCACGGAAGAAGCTGTTCGAGTCGTCCATGAATGGGCCAACGCCAGATGTTCCGATTCAGGATATCTTTGCGTTATATAGGCGGACGAAAACAATGCTGGATATGTATAGTGCGTTCTGCCCCCAGTGAGTGTTTTGTGATGCTTTTGTGCTTTGTGAGCTTATGCATTCATGGCGTAGGGGCGACCTAAACTTCAATCTATCAGGGTACTTTGAGCCATATGTGCGACAGTGGCTGATCAATACTGAGAACAAGACCGGGCAATGGGTTGAAGCGGTAGGTATTACGATGTACCGCATATGTTTGTTGCTAAGATGACTATTCAGGCTATTGCAGCGGACAAGTTTGAAGCGGAAGGCTCCGAGGGCCACAGTTCTTCTATTGTTGATCTGTTTGATTCTCTTCGGAGCCCAATCAACTTCCTTCAAGATCTTCAGTGGGCAGATGAATATCAAGAAGCTCGGTTCTATACTCACCTATCAAAGGTGATGAAGGTCTTTTACGGGCCTGATGCTTTAGGATGCTGACGCGAAGTTTTAGAGCATATCCAATGCCGTGGAGCAATACCGCCGCAGCGTCGAATCCCTCTTCCTCACCGAAATGTATCCTCGCCCCACCGACTACCTCCAACCTCAAAAATCCTCCGCCTGGCTCGAAAAGGCCCGTCAACTAGCACTCACAGGCGAAAAGAAAGTCGAGCCGTTCAACTTCCGACCGGAATCCTGCGTCAAACTCAACAACATCGAAGCTGCGCGCAAACTACTGGATAATATGTACGAGCAGATGCAAGCGGACAGGGTGTCTGAAGTGCTGAAGAGGGCACCGCCGATCCCGGAAAAGGTGGAGAGGAATAAGTTTTTGTTCTCGGTGAAGATTGTGATTGCCGAGAATCTGGTGCCGTTGGACAGTAGTCCGTCGAGCAAGTTGGATACGTTTGTGACGTTGAGTGATGAGACAGGGAAGAGGCTGGCGAAGACGAGGACGATTTATGAGACTTTGAACCCGAGGTGTGAGTGGTTATATGTTTTTGTTTGCATTCTTGCGATGTTGGCTAATGTGGCATCTGCAGGGGACGAAACTTTTGATATCTCGGTTGAGCAACCGCTGTGGTTGATGGTTAGTGTACGTGATAGAGCGTTGGTTGGAAAGCATGATATTGTTGGAAGGGCGTATTTGTGTCTTGATCCTCGACGATTTGGAGATTTGTTGGCTCACGATTTGTGGATGGATCTGGACACACAAGGACGGATATTGGTCAGAGTGAGCATGGAGGGAGAGAAAGATGATATTCAGTTCCACTTTGGTCGAGCGTTCCGATCTTTGAAGAGAGCTGAAGCAGACATGTTGAGAATTTTCATTGACAAGGTGAGTGTTCATGTATGCTCTTAAGCTGATGATTGTCTGATGATTGTGGCACCACAGATGTCACCCTTCATCCAACAGTGTCTCTCTCGAAATGTCATCAAGACCCTGCTGAAATCCCGTGAACAGGGTTTGGACTATAACAAAGCCTTGGGCAACGTAACAGCACTCTATCGCTCTGCTGTTGGTGCGACATCAGCCGACCCTCAAATTCCACTCCCATCAACCGAAAAACCTCGTGTCCGACCGGAGGATCTGACGGATGTGGAAATCGAACAGGCGATCCTACCGCTGTTTGATTACTTTGATGCGAATTTGCAGACGCTGAATACGTATCTGAGTGATACGGCAAAGGAGATGGTGATGACGAGAGTGTGGAAGGAGATTTTGACTGTGATTGAAGGGTTGTTGATCCCGCCTTTGTCGGATGTGCCGAGTGATATGAAGCCGTTGAGTGATAAGGAGGTGGATATTGTGTTTAAATGGTTGAAGGTACGTTCGTACTCGTGGGTCGGGAATGACGTTGGTTTGTTTATTGGTGGTGATTTCTAGTTCTTGAGGGATTACTTCTATGCCGGTGGTGAAGGTCCTGTTCCCCTCGAGTTGTTGCAGAACCAGAAGTATCGTGACATTTTGTCGATTCGGTTGTACTATGATTGGCACACGTAAGCAGCACCCACTACCCCCCTCGACAGGATTACTGATGAATGCATTAAGTGACGCCTTAATGGAGGAGTGTGTACGGATGATGCAGCTGAGCCTCAAGCAAGCACCTGCGATGAAGAAACGCGCGAAGAGCGTGTACCAGCAACGTAATCTTGGGACTATTAAGGAGAGGAAGAAGGAGAAAAAGGAGGAGCAGGAACCGACGAGTGAGCAAACCATTATGAGGATTCTTCGTATGAGGTATGTTACCCTTCAGCTTTTTCTAACCCCTTGATTTACATTGCTGATGATGTGGTTGATATAGACCAAGGACACAAGAGTTTATTGCTCAGCAAATGCAGATTTCGGCTGCTATGCAGGCTGAACAGGAACAGCGTGCGAGAGAGCTGGCGGAGAGGAAGGCGAAGAGGGCTGCATCGGCAGGGAATAGACCTCTTAGTCAGGTTCCTGCTGTTCCTGCTGTCCCACCTTTGCCTCCGCAGAAACCTTAGATTATGCTTTTTGATAAACACCAGAGATTTTTCGTTTAATCGTGAACTTGAACTGCTCGCATATGTTACCCCCCTTTTGGCTCTCTGGATTCAGTTTTTGTAGGATGGATTTTTCTTTTTTTTGCTCGTTTTAGCTTCATTTGTATGTTTAATCCAATTTATGCATGCAGGCAGTACTGGCCATCAAACCAATGTCGGAGTGCTCTGTTGTCATGCCTATTTCCTCCCTTACACTCTGTTGCCACTTTGTCTAATCCGACACACAAGATATTCTGACATGCCAGGATTGAAGAAGCTCGAGGAGCCGAGTCGAAGACAGTTTTTCCAGGGCAACGAAGGGCGCCTCAATTGTCCAGTCACACCATTGTGACAATTTGTGATGTTATGTTATTACTTGTTCCTGAAATAGAATCGAACAATGACCACCAGTTGCAGGGAACAATAACCCCGATGCGTGTACGCATGGGCCGAGCAATAAACACCCACTCATCTCATACACAAAGTACAACAGAAGATGCCTTGGAAACCGATGATGCGCCAGGGCATGTCCCTTGTTTTCTTGTTTGGTCGTACTTAAACGCAGGTTGGATCATTTTTTGTTTTTGACTCCCAACCTCGTCGCTTTTTCATCTAAGTTTCCGTTGTGGTTGGTGGCGTACACGCGTTACGCGTCCAGACTCTCTCTCTTCACTTTTTCTAGCTCCTCACGCTCCTTGGACTTCTTTGCACTGTGCTGGCCACGGTTACAGATTTGCGCCTTTCTAGGTTCTCTTGACGGTTTCCTCGTGCAGACCTCTTACTTACTCTCGTTGACACTTCTCCTTGGACGCTGGTTATCGTCCATCTTTTGGATATCTTCACCTGCTATCGTACTTGGAACCTAGAGTTGTTGAGCTTTGCTTGACCGGAGACCATCTTTCACGACAATTTTCCCCACATTTAACCATGATGCTCCCGCCTCGTGCTTGTACGTTCCATCCCTCCCTCTGACGCTGTCCGAAGACGAGATTCCAAGTTGACTTTATGTTGCGTAGATGTGTTCCTCGGGCTGAACGCAGTTCGCATTCTTAGTATCATCGCCCTTGTTCTCGTGTTCGCTAGCAATATTGTTACGCTCGTGAATGATGTCAAGGCCGTTAATCACTTTACGGCTGCTGGCGGAAACAGCACTATGCTCAACTCAACTTCAGAGGTGAATCTGTCGGATTTGGCTTATATCCCGTACGTATTTATGTGATCATTCTTGGGCCAAATCATAAATTAATGAGATTATAATATGCGTGCAGAGGGAGTACGGTACCGAATCAGCCAGCGGGTGCTTTCTGGGCGGTGTTGAACAGACTGTTGATCATCGGACAAGTTATTGTGTTGGTCCTTTCCGAGTTTGGCTTCCCCGCCAAGTTCTTTGATAAATATTTTCCTGTCCTTGGGAAGGACTTTGGACTGGGCGCATTGGGTGTTGTTCAGATGCTGTGAGTATCGACGCTTTTTGGTTATTTATAACCGTTACTGACAAGACTGGTTGACTTGTAGTCTCGGAGCTGCGATTCTCTCCCACCACGTCGACACCTTCACCCTCGTCTCCGCCTTCTTCCTCTTCTCCGTTGGTTGCCTAAACGTCCTCCTTGGCCTCATCTTCCGTGAACGTGCCAAATCCAAACGCTCCGTAACTTCCTGGCGCGAACAAGCCAAAAACGTCCTCCCTACACCCGTACAACAAGGTCTAGGTGCCGCGAAAACTGTCTCATCACATCTTGGTATCTGGCCTTCTAGTCCCAACGCCAATGAAGTTGACGAGAAGAGAAAGCTAGCACATGTGTTTGGTGATTCACTGTCGAGCAAGCATAGCGTCTCGAGTCATAATGGTGGAGCAGGTTTGAAACGCGATTTTAGTGGAATGGGATTCGGCAGGCAGGGAGAGAAGGCTGCGGCACTCAAAGGGTATTTGATTACGAAACCTATTGAGAGCTTGCCAAAGTACGTGCCGTCGCTGGGAGCGAAGACGACGCCTACGAGTGAAAGTGACAAGACTGCGGTATGAATTTTATTCGCTGTCGGTGCTTGTTGGAGCTTTTCTGGCCCGTCGCTTTTTTTATCATATATGAGAGAGATGTTACGACCTTGTGACAACATTTATTGTGGACCATTTAGTTGCATTCGCATACGTATGTACTTGTACTTGTATCTATCATATTTCTCTGAGGACGAATGAATTAATTAGCGTGGGAACGATGTTGGATTAGATTGTCCTGTTCGTTTGTCTCATCATCCGAATCTCGTTGAAACCACCACCCCATGTTCAAGAAACCGCTCGGCCAGCTCAAAACTTCCGCGCCCATACGCGCCTCTGACAGACGCAAACTCAAACAACGGGTCGTGTCCACATTTTCTGCTTCTCCAGAGGACGGTGATCTGCTCGTCCCTGATGGAATCCTCACAGCCAAGTTTTTCACATATGCAAAGGAACCTGGCGTATGTCTTTCTCGCCTTTATACGATTTTTTTATGGATCTTCGAACTGGATCGTGTAGACTTTGTATCTAGACCCGGCGAACGGGAATCCTCTTTGGTTTACCATTGGTAAAGGATCAGAAGATCTCATACCAACCGTCTATACACTATGGAAGCTCACCAACTCGAATCTACTGCCATCTGTGTTTACACCGTCTGCGGTTATACCCATTCTTGTGGGTGGTGCGGATCTCATGATCCCCGGAGGTCAGTCCTTTCTCTCAACGAAAGAGTACTGGAACGTGTAGGTGACATAAATCAAGCCAGTCATCTCGCATACACCGGGTACTCTAACTTCAAACCAGCTCGTTGGAATACACCAGTTATCGAGCACGAAAAATGCTGATGGGAGTGTCAACCGCGTTGTTTCGCCACCGCTTGCGGTTGGAAGGATGGCGGTGTCGAGTGAGGATTTAAAGGCGAAGCGAGAGGCAGATGAGAAGGGAAAGGCGGTGTTAGTTTTGCATACATGGAAGGATCATTTATGGGAGATGGGGCGGAAGGGTGATGTGCCGCCTGGAGCACCCCTGAGTGCTGCGAACCAGGCTACTGAGGGGGCGGAAGATGGAGTAGAAGGGGGTGAAGAAGGCAAGGGTGATGATACCAAGGAGGAGGGCAGTGAAGGTGAAGCCCAAGAACAGGGGGAAGCAGTAGTAGGAGACACAGAGGCAACCCCTAAAATCGCATATACGCCTCAAGAAATCACCGACCTACTCACGAAATCCCTTATCTGTGCCATCGTGACGCAACTGTCTTCCCTCCCTAACGCGGCTTTCCCGATCCCATCATCACAATTCTACACTACGTACATCCTCCCCTCACGTCCTGCATACCCCAGCTCTGTCCTTTTACCCTCTGCTGCTTCTTCACAACCCCACACTGATGCCGAAGATATCCACATTGACCCCTCTGAAATCACGATCAAGTCCTCCACGCACAAATCTCTCACTACCTTTCTCAAAGCCGCCGAAAAATCCTCCCTCCTGACGCTCAAATCCAGCAAGCCAAAATCCAGTGGCGGGGAGGTGGTAGTGACGAGTGTGAACGACGAACACCCGGATGTGGTGGCCTATGCGAAGGGAAAGCCTTTCGTGACTGTTGCCGAGATTGAGGCGAAGAAAGCGAAGCGGGCTGCGCGGGAAGAACGGGAGGAGAGAGAGAGGGAAAGGAGTGCGAAGGAGGTTGATGTGAGGCAACTATGGAAACCCCATTTGGGAAGTATCGCCTTGTTCGAGGATATGGGTGCTAGGTCGGTCTATTATATTCGTTTTCCTTGAGGGTTCTCTTGGGCTGAA
Organism: Podaxis rugospora; assembly: GCA_018524415.1. Lineage (NCBI taxonomy): Eukaryota > Fungi > Basidiomycota > Agaricomycetes > Agaricales > Agaricaceae > Podaxis > Podaxis rugospora. Next base: position 114,277 of record JAEUWL010000647.1, read on the forward strand.
GAGTTCTTGCTGATAGTACATCGGAGGTTTATACGTTGAACGACATCCGAACTCTTCTCAACAACTATTTCGCTTCCAGACAGCTCATCAATCAACGCGATCAAGCGTATATTAATTTGAACCCTCCTCTATTGGCTTGCGTATCGCCCAAGGCACCCAATGAGCCGAAGAAGGGCGGTAAGGGTGGAACGAATGCTGCCCTCAGGGCATCCGTTGAAGAGGAACGGCCGCTTTTAGAATTCATGAAGCGGGACGAGTTGATGAAGAAGGTCGTGGAGCAGATGCAGAGCTGGTTTGAAGTCAAGGCGGAAGGTCATGACGTAGTTATCAGGTATGTTCCCTCTCGCCTGCTTCTTTTTGTCCCCCTACTCCCCTGTACTCCTGGTGCGAAAGTGATCTTTTAGCACGTCACCTTTCGTTACCGAGTTCCACAACTGACGCATTCATATCCTAGTAAAGGAGAAATTAAACCCATCCAAGTTGTTGTCAAATATAAGCAAGGCGGGAAGAGAGGAACAACCGCGATAGCCGGGTTTGAGCCGTTTTTGGTCATAGATGCAGAGGACATGGCCGAAGATTTGAGAAAGATATGTGCTGGCTCTTCTTCAGGTCGGTCCAAGTTCTTCCATTCCCGCCGTTTGTACTGCGGCTGACTGCGGTGTCTACTCTGTGGTTCCACTTGAATGATGACTTTGGATAATACACGGGTTGATTCTGATCATCCTGGAATCCCTGTTATCACTGTCATTTTCCGTCTGTTGGGCGCTGCGCCGTTTTTTAACATTGGGTGATTTTTGTGCTTGGCGATGTATTTTTGGGATTGACGGCGTTATGCCTGGTCCGATATCACCTGTGCCCCTCGTGGTGCTTTTATTATTTCGCTTTCTCCGCTTGGTCCGCGTTCACTAAATTGGCGCTTGGACGGCATCTCGAACCGCGATGTCCGGCAACCAATTTCGCTGACACCCAACTTGTGCATTTGAAACTTACTTGGTTGCGGGGGCCGATCCAGTTTCCCCGTATCAGGTACCTGGTACGAATCAACAGAGGATGAAGGTGAGCGTGCAAGGCAAGCAGAGCAAGGCTGTTGTGGATTATTTGTTGGAGAGGGGTATCCCAAAGAGGTGGATTGAGGTTAGTGAGCTTGTAGCCAAGAAATAGAGTTGGAGCGGTAAAAGGAGGTCGGGTTGGATTCGGAAGAGGTCTGGATTTGGGTAGGGTTAGGAGGTGTGGTGGGGAGCTTTGAGTCGGAGCTGGCAGGTTGGGTATGGTATGTGTCTTAATAAGGCGATCTAGTAATTTCCACACTCGTGTACCGGCTATTGTGATGGACATCTCGCATGGAACACATCCTGTGAAAGTCGGTCTCTTTCGAGAACTTGTGTTGCTCAAACGCACAAACTCGAGGACTCTGGTGCCGTAATTCGTTAACTCCAAGGCTCTCACCAGTCGTTTAGCTGCGGATAAAAGTACCTGATACGGAGTAAATGTATGAAACATGATGGGTAGATAATATATCCGTTCGATCCCCACTAATGCCCACCGTGCAGGTGTCCAGGCACATGTAAGCGATGTAATAGATTTCGGGGGAGAAGCGAAAGGAAGCCGATACAAAATAAGAAGACTGGGATAATGAGAGACGGAGAATTGGCGGAGGGGCACATGCGGGAGAGTTAGCCAAAGTTGGGATGCGCCGATTGAGGTGATACACGCCTTGTCCACGCAGCTGGATCGCTCCGTGGCTATGATTTCAGAGGCCACATCCCCATCTCATGGCATCCGTGGTTTAACTGGATCATCATGGCATCATCATGCGGCCTTCTAGAGCTCTCTCCCCCGAACAGGAACACCGATTTCTATGATGCTATTAAAATATAAGTATATATACGTGGTCCTTATTCCTTTCTTTCCGCACCCTCCTTTGTCTTGCCCCTTGGCATTTCTTATTCTCGGTTCCACTGTCACACAACGACAACGACGGCGGTGTGTGTGCGCGTACCCCCGGCTGCCTTGTTCCCCGACCCGAGTTTGACCCTCCATTTAATTATATCAGCCACTTCGAGCCGAGTGGAATACATAATAAGACAGGTTGCATTGGTGCAGAGCACACCCCCCAACCATACATACCTTGACCAACTTTTGCCAACTCGACATCAACAAAATCTCACTCCACTCCCCCTCCCACACCCCCGCGAGAACGAAAGAACCCGTGGATCTCTCACAAAGCTTGAAAAAAATATGGCGCCGATCAGCGATACATGGCCAGATGTCCAACTTTCGCTCGAGCTTCTTCCGCCCGAATTTGCGGATCGGGTGACGTCGCTCGTGGAGTGGCTCACGCCCCATTTTGCAAATATCGAAAAATACGCGAGCAATTTGCACCCACGCAAAAGGAGGTGTAGGATTATGAAGGAGAAGTATACATGGGGGCAGTCCTTTGTGGTTTTCGAACTCGTGTTTGAGGGTGCTGGTGCTGGTGCTGGTGCTGGAGAAGAAGTTTGGAGCGGTGATAATGTGGCGGAAGTGGAAGTGGGTGGATCAGAGAAGCAGGAGCAGGGACGACAGGAGGAAGAGTCGTGGATCATCCGATTCGGAATGCGACCTATGGATGCCTACTTCAATACCGCGGCGCAGCTTGAGCGTAAAATCCTCAATGAAGTTGCAGCTCTCCACCTTGTCCGCACGCGTACTACTATCCCAGTCCCACATATCATTGCATACCACCCTGTCGCAGGCGACAGTGATCCCGCAGAACACCAACAATCACATGGATCTCATCCACTCGGTCCTGCTTTCCCTGCGTTTGTCTTGATGAGCGCCATCCGTGGGATCACAATTGAAGATTGTGGAATTGCGATACATGAATTAGGTCATGCTGATCCTGATTCGGATCCATTGCAAGGAGACGAGGCGAAGAGGCCGATATTGAAACAGTACTTGAGGGATATTGCGGATCTTCATGTGCAGTTGAGCCGGATTACGTTTGACAAGATTGGAGGCTTTGTTATGGATAAAGACGGCAACGTGACGGTGGGACCTGGGGCCGATTTTGGATTGGGTCCTTTTGGGACTGCGAAGGAGTATTTTGCGATTCAAGCAGAGGCGTATGAAAGACTGGCTGAGGCTGCTAGTGAGGTGGATGTGGAGGAGAGTGGGGGTGGGTGTGGAGGGGAAGATGCGGAAATGTCAGGAGAGTTGTTGAAGAGGAGGTTTGTGGCTTCGTTGTGGCGTACGGCGATGATGCCGTTGGTGGATGAGCGTGATGCTGGTGGACCTTTCCCGATGCGACATGGAGATTTGCATAGCGAGAATATTTTGGTGGATGAAACGGGCCATATTGTTGGGGTGCTTGATTGGGATTGTGCGGCGACCGTTCCTTGGGAAGCATTCGCCGTCCCGACGTTTGAGGTTTCAGGGCACTGGTGTGAAACCAAAAACGAACTCAAACATTCTTCTTCTTCTGCTGCTGCTACCACTGCGACGCAGGAGAAGCACACATCGGGCTCTAGTTCAGCCAGATATGAAAACCAGGAGGTCGTAGATGACAATACGAACAATGGCACGAGCTCGAGCTCATCAGATAAACCTACTCAACCTCGACGTGGTCACAAACGAAACCTCTCAAGACCACAAGTACACGAGGAGTTTAACAAGGCTCTCGCCGAAATCGAGCTTCAGTCCTCTACTTCTACAACGGACTCGGATTCACAGTCACCTTCGCCTTCGTCGGTGGCCTCTATTCCCTCCACCGAAGACACGGAACTTCTTCAACCGCCACCTGTAACCGCCTCTGGCCTTTCCCTTGCTGCTTTACATGACTCTGACGCTGGTTACGTTGGAGCATACCTTGCTTATTGGATGTATTCTCTTGCCTGTGACTATGAGGAAACTGGGAGGGCATTACATCGAATGCTTGTTGCTCGTGGCCTTCAGAATGGTGCGAGTGTGAAAGATGGGAATGGGGAATGCAAGGTCGCGGAATGGGTGATGGAGGGTGATATGGAAGAGGCTTTTAGGAAGTTTGTAAGAGAATTTCGCGGTGAGGCGGCTTTGTAAACTCATCACACAGTTTGGGTGATTGGGGTAAAAGGACTTTTGTATTTTTGTGGGATGATTATGTGGACCAGATTTGTTGTTTGTTTTGTAGATTTGGGGGCGACTGTGTCGCTCGCTCGCCCTCCTGGTGGGGGCTTTGGAAAAGAAATCGGATGTGTGTAGGATATAATCCAGTACTGAAGGATTATCTGTTGTATCATATATACATCTCTGTGTATGTACAGTCGTTTACCAATAGACGCATTTGGACGCTCTTTTATTTTATTCATAGTTCGTGGTATTGTGAGGAGCTTTGTATTGACAGCTAAGTATTGCAAAGGGAGCCAACAATCCACCAGTGGTAATAGAATGGACGGCGTAGAATTCTCCTGCCCCTCCATGCCCTTGCATCATGGGCCTATGTCTCCGCAGTACCAGGCGGCATCTCTATGTCATATCAAGGGACTTGCGACATAATCGGATCAGGTATTAGGAATTTTGGGGTGCGGCTGGACGTGACGTGAATCCATCAGGTGGGCGGACTATGGTATCCAATCCATCAGGTGGGCAGACTATGGTATCCAATCCATCAGGTGGGCAAACTATGGTATCCAATCCATCAGGTGGGCAGACTATGCTCATAACCCCTAAAAACCCATCATCCTGGTTTTTTTATAACAGGAAGAATCCGCAGGGACATACCTCGAGCCAATGTGACGGTTGTCGTGAGAATAAATCGCACAACAATAACCCCATGGGTGTGTGCAGATGCAAGGTTAACTGCTTCTTTGGGCGACAGTTACGAACAAGCTTCGTGCAGGGTCGCAAGAGGATAGGTGCAGAGGGGTCTGAGAAAACTGTTCATGACTCGAAATTTTTCAAAAGGACCATCAACGACAGTACTCTGTCTTCGGATGCTCTTCATCGGACTTCTGTAAACAAGATTTACTATTCTTACAGGGACGAACAATACATTTCGGCTTGTTCCACCAGATAAGCTTTTGGTCTTCCACACTAAGTACTATACCCTACCAAGGTTTCGCTCCCACCGGGGTTTCGCTCCCTCCAGAATATCTTTCCTCCTGCTGAGCCCACTGCCGTCAAAATTTAACGGTAGCATCCCAGTAATGATCTCTACGATTCCGAAGTTGTTTGGAGTCCGTATCTTGAGTAGAACAAAAGATAAATTTTCTGCTGCTTGTCACGCTCTGCCAGGTGATGCCGAGTAGGAGTGCGAAAAAGTGTGATCCCATCAACAGCCCTAATGACGACGTCACACTTGCACTGGAGAATGATTGACGTCCGTCCCCGCTCTCTGTACCCGGTCTTGCGCTGCTTCTATCTATGCCAGTAGGTCGTCGAAGGAGGTGTGCATATGAAGACCCAGACTACGAGGAACGCATCCAAGAGGCAATTGAGGAGCTGAAGAAGAGTACCTACCCGACAATCAAGGCGGCTGCGGAGGCCTTCAATGTGTGTACTCATTCAAGTTCACAGAAGAAATCATAATCTGACAGGATCAAAGGTGAAGAGTATGACCCTTCGTGACCGCTACTGTGGGCTACATCAAAATTATCTCAAGGCCTCCTCGCAAACACAGCTTTTACTACCAGAGGTTGAGACAACCCTCATTGATTGGGCAGGTCATGAGGGTGCTTCTGGCACCCCACTTGATCGTAAACGGTTGGAGAGCTATGCCTCTGAGCTTGCAGGTCGCCCAGTTGGGAAAAACTGGCTGCGATGGCTACAGAGTCGTCACCCTAATCTTATTGCGTTGAAGGCTCAGAAACTGGATCCCAAACGTGCAACAAACTTCAACAAAACCAACTATAATGACTTCGCTGATAAATATGAAGAACTACATGTGACTTACGGTGGGATTCTGCCTGAACACATCTATAATATGGATGAGAAGGGTATACAGATGGGAGGTGGCCAGAAGAAGGGCGGGAAGGTTTATTTCTACCTGCATGATCATGTAGATCATTACAGGATCAGCAGTGATAACTTGGAACTTGTTATGATAATTGAATGTGTGTTGGCAGCAGAGATGTCCATTCTGCCTTCATTCATTCTCTCCAGTGGGCCATTGCCTGACCTACACAAGATACCTGATGAGAGCATATCCAGGTAAATGCTTTCATTGTTGTATGCTTCTACACCATGCTTGTAAGGGGAGTAAATGCCCGGAACCAAGTTGATATTCGGGTGGGGAATCGTAATTCCCAGACCCGCACCTATATAAGTACAAATGGTCTGCGCACAGACCGGCCTATACAAACACTACTAAATATAAGCAGACGATAGTACGCGCATGACAATATCAAAGTATGTAAACACCACGCCTAATACGGACAAGATGGATGAGGGAGGACGACGATGCGGCCACGAACCGGCGACGATCCCTAGATAGGGGACCGCGATACTAAAACGTAGCTCACACACCTAGATAGCCGTCCTACAGAGGCATGTCCCCTGACAATGCTCACTTTTGGTTACAGTGTTGCAACATCTTCAACTGGCTGGACAGATAATGAACTTGCTGTCCACTGGATTGAAGAGGTCTTCATTCCTTTTTCTCTCAGCAATCACATTTCAGATGCACCCATTCTCCTCATCTATGATGGTCATGATTCTCATGAAACTGTGGAGCTCCAGCGGACAGTTTATGCAGTCAAGGATTGCAATATCATTATTTTTTGTTTCCCATCCAAGTATACACATAAGCTCCAGCCACTTGATGTTGCTGTTTTTAACCACGTCAAGCGAGTTTGGAGTGCCCACTGTAGCCAGTGCCTGCATGAAGGTGTTGTTATAAACTGCTACAACATCATCCAAGAATATATGGCTGTTCGCGAACATGCAATCATGCCTCAAATTATCAAGTCAGGTTTCGAAAGAACAGGCCTCTTTCCAGTCAATCGCCATGTTTTCACCGATGTGGATTTTGTGCCAAGCCGAAGCTCATCAACACAACCTCACGTTCCTGACTCATATCCACTTGACATTCCATCTTCTGATCCACTGATCCCCAGTGACATTGAATCAGACTCGGAATCAAATACCAATGAGTCAGGTGAAGCAGATCAACAAGGAGCTGGACCACCTCCAGCTATGATCACTATTGATGACCTCGTTGCCAACTCAGACGATGAGACAGATGATGAAGATTTTATGTTACCGGACTTGGGGTTGGATGATCATAATGGGTCTGATGGAGTTACAGAGACTTGCATTGAAAAGGATACCACAACTCCAGCCGGACCTCACACATGCTCCTCTCCAATCCAACTTGATCTTAGAGATCTTGATTTGAACAAGGTTATGGGACTGCACGTGAACGTCCCAGCCTCTGCAGATCAAGTGAAGTCACAAGATGAGTTGTTTGCTGACCTCTGAAATCTATGCAACATGTTGGGTGTCTTGTGCGAGACTGCATGCAACCAAGCAGCCCAACTCCAGGCTTCAAATGCACATTGTACAATCATGAAACAGAAACTTGAGGTCAGCCAAGTTCAGCTCTATAACATCAAGAAGAAAAAGGAGCATGGGTTGACCAAAGTAAAAGCCCGTTTTATCACTTTACCCAGTTTGAAGGCTGTATTTTATGCAGAGGAGACTGTACAGTAAGAGAAGGAACACCAGGAGACACAGAGAATAGCACAGCGAGAAGTTGAGGAAGCTTCTCTTGAGGCTTGCATTGTCAAAGATGCAGCAACAAGGGTATTTATGAATACCCTGTCCTCTTACAAGACGAAGTTTGACCTTCGTGTCTTGGCCCGAGCCTTACACCTGAATGACGACAGCACAAATCCTTTGCTCATAGACTGCATTCAGAAACACTTGAATGCAAACAAAGCTACACTCAAACAGGACCCTCGGTTTTCTGGACTTTTTGGAGGTCCTCGACGGTGCAATCAGGGGCAAGCTCAGCCTCCATCAGACAGACTCCTGAATCCTGAACCTAGTTCCAACATCACAGAACACTCGTCTCACATGCATGCATCCACTTCCATATCATCACCAATGTTCCAACCATCATTCCAGCCTTACCAGTACACTTTCAGCCAATATCCATTACCACAACTATCTACACCACAATCAGGATATCCAGATTCCCAGCCGTGGTCTTACTCTAATGTTTTATAGCTCGTATCTTATTTCTTTTTTAAGTCCTTAACACTAATACTAATACGTTCAGTCTGATGGGGATCAATGATCCCGTCAACGGAGTTGAAATCGGCTTGCTCTGGCGTGGATGTCACGGCTGTGACGAGCGAAACCCCGGTGGGAGCGAAACCTTGGTAGGGTATAGTACTTTCGGCGTCTTCCACCCATTTCGGCATCTCCAAAAACTTTCCGAATCAGCGATCGGTGTGTTCCATCAAAATGTCTGCACGTCGTTTTCATGTGTTCCCCCAAATACGGCTTATACTTAGCGTCTTCCACCAAAATGTTCTGGGTCTGGCTCCGGCATCTTTTGCCAATGAATCCAGAGGACAATCGATGTCAGCGCACAATACCTGCATTGCCCAGGGCCGAAAAAGGACATTGAGCATGCTTAAAAGTCGTTAAATGACTGCTACCAGTCATTCTCTGGTAAACCCAAAGCATATCCCTCCTCGCACACCATTCTGCCCATACTTTGCTATTCTAGAATGACTCCTCTGCCTGATGGTACCCCTGCTACTACCAGGATGTCTCCACAAGCTACTTCTACCCTCACTCTCCCCAAGCTATGTGTGAAGACCATAGTTCTCCCGTATGCGCTATCATTCCGAGTGGTGCCTAATGGTCATTGACACACCACTATAGTGTCTTGGGCGCCCTTCTCAAGTTCAGCGTGTATTCAGCTGTTATGATCATCACTCTTGGAGCTCCATACTGGCAGTACAGAGACTGCAGGTACATCCCAGAACGGGCGACTGATCCCAGGAACCCTACCGAAGTGTGGTCAGGCGCCACTGAGCGATTGGAGGTCTGCTGGGAGGCTTACTGTGTGCTCTCAGCCTCCATCTTACCGTGAGTGCTCGGACTGCTTACACTTAAACAAAGGTTGACGTCAGACGCTGGCAACAAACCTAGACTTATGTTTCCAATGCTTTCAATGACTTCGACTCCGGCATGTTCTGTGGCCAGCTTCACAGCGACAATAGCTCTCTTGAGTGGAGCCGTGACCCTTGCAACAAGCATCTTGTGCAAGGGATACCTCAAAACTCTGCGGAGGGAATATGTAGTTGAATATTGGATGGTGGTAAGTCTTGAAAAAGCAGTGCATGTGCTGAGGTCATTCACTTGTGTTCTTCCAAAGGCGTCGCCAGAAAGCTGGTGGGAGGTCTCTGACAAGAAGTTCTGGATCGTTATATCCTTACCAACAGTGTGGTTTGTATTGTTTGTTGGCCTATTCGTTACAACCCTTATGCTCTCGGTCTGGGAGCGTTTTCCTATGGCAGCAACTGATACAGCCAAGATGAGTTGTTCAACGGAGAAGCTGTATACTTTTAAGTGTATAGTTTTAACCATCCTTCTTGTTGCTTCGGTCCACTTTACTTTTGTCTTCATGAAATTGCGTTCCTTGGCCAAGCGTGCGAGTATGTATGCTTAGTCATGTATCTAGGTCTTCTGTTCAGGCTTTTTGACGAGTTGCTATGTTTTAGTCGTTATCGATCTCGCCGTCTTTCTCGATGTCTTGTCATGTGTGCACATACCCGCTATATAATACAACCTGCGTTTGATCTCCCAAGAAGTCTAAGAGATAATAAAGAGAAGCCTTTCGTCTGCGAAACTATTGGACAGAGGTAAAGTGTAACGGATGGGGGAGGAATGTTTACTGAGGGCGTATTGGACAGCCAAAGGTCTCCCAGATTGAGTGTCATGCTTGTAAGGCGACCATGACGCCTCACCGCTCATGGAATGGGAGTGGGAGAGAGTAGAGTAGAACAATTGGAAGACTAAATACCGCGGGAACGTGGGTGCTCGACGCCCTTTTTTCCCTTCACCGTTGATCATTCCAGGACTAATTTCGTGGCCCTCTTGATACCTTGAGTCTTCACATGGTACCTCTTAGAAATTCCATCCTATCCTAAATAGCCCGACTTGCCAGTGTACCTCAGAGCGAATGGGTGCCGAACGTGCTTCTATTCTATCACTTGGTGGGGTGGCTTTAGCACTCCGACCCGGCTGCCGACTTGGCCTGTGGTGACTGGGACATACATCATTCTAGGACTTCTAGACTATCAATCATATACATATTACGCCGACTTGAAACATGGAGTTGGCGCGCCCATGGCTTCTAGCCCAAAACGGTCGGAGAGCGCGATGGGAAGGATCATCGTACGGAATTTACGTGCAGAACAGATGACCTGGGGTTCATCGTGCACCAGCACTAGCATCGAGTGCCTCACGTATGGACATGCATGATGCGACGCAGAGGGTACCCGAACAACGCAGATTGATGGAACTGTGACGTTTGTTACAGCGCTCGTGGACTGGGTAGCCAGACGAATCCAAGAGCCGCAAAAGAACATGAGGACCAAGGAGCACAGAGTCAGTTCTTAAATTAGAAATGCTCCTGTGACGTCGCATGTGACCCTGTAACATGCGCGTTTGGGCGACGTGCGAACTCCATAAACAATCAGCAACACGACCTTCTTTCTTTGGAACCACCACGACTACCCGCCACTTTCGCGTTTGTGGCCTATAACTCGTGTCTACCCACAGGCGACCTTATCACGCTCGTTTTTTCCGCTCCAAAAGACGCGTCCCATCTGCCTCCGATTTTTTTCTTGAGGCCTAGGTAAGTCGAACCAATCCTTCACATACTGCCTGTGAGAAATGACGATTTTATGACCATCAGGCACCGTTATCTCCTTGTTCACTAGTGATTAGCCACTGCAATGCCTCCAAAAGCTGTTTCCGGTGGAAAAGCAAGGGCAAGCAATGCCAACAATGATAACTCTGCAACACAGCAACGGTCCGTCCAAACGAGAAGTGCTCGTGCTGGACTCCAGGTCTGTCTGAAAATATGAAAGTGGTCGTAGCATCTCTAACGTTGTTGATAGTTCCCAGTCGGTCGTATTCACCGTTATTTGAAACAGAGGACACAGCACAACGTCCGAATCGGAGCAAAGGCTGCAGTATATACTTCGGCCATCCTCGAATACCTCACTGCTGAGGTTCTAGAACTGGCTGGTAGGATATACTTCCTTGATAGAGTCATGGATAACCCTTCTAACTTCTGTAACCAGGTAACGCTTCCAAGGATCTCCGAGTGAAGCGTATCACTCCACGACACCTTCAGCTCGCTATCCGAGGAGACGAAGAGCTGGACACTTTAGTACGCGCCACAATCGCTGGTGGTGGTGTCTTGCCATTCATTCACAAGACCTTGACCACGGGAGTCAAAGGTGCTGCCGCTAAAAAGCCGGAGGGGGCTTAACTTGATAATGTTGGGATTCCATGACCTGCCATGGTCGCCAGACTTTCTGGTTGTTTCATCTTATATCTTTGTTGACTCATGTTTCGTATATTTCCTCATATTTCCTGTTTGACTCTTTGATCATAACTGTATAGTGTGTGATTCATGTATTAGATCCCTGATCCTACCTCCGTTGTAGTTCATTGATTTATGTCTCCAACCTATCTTTATTCCTCTATTCTTTGCAATGGGGATAAAGGCCCCAAGTATGTATATGATATGTGGGTAGTCAATTGATATCTCCGTGTATGCTTCTTTGTCCACGATCTGACCGATGCATGTAGGGATATTTTGACGATCCGGAGGTGGCCGTGGCTGTCTCACAAGGATGGATCGCTCTGTTGGTCAGCCACGCCCATCTCCATTTCGTCCTGCTATCATATCCCAGCCTAGCAGCAAGCTCAGGAAACCTCGTCGCAACTGGTCCTCATCACTGCTTATAGTGGACTATTAATCCCTTAATCTATCAATATCGCCCAGCCCAATCCCCTCTCTTCAAGTCGTATGTCTCCGGAACGCCCATCCTCGCGGGGCTCTGCAGGGTCTAAACCATATACACGTTCTCTCTCTAGTCCCGCTCTGGATATGGAGGATTCCAAGAACGTTATCCAATGCGAATATCGCCCAACTCCTATAAACAAGTGTGATGGCCAACCGGGATTCCCGACCCGTCTCCAGTACCAGAATATTGAACGGGGATATCTCGAATCGCTTACACCCCGGCGTCAAGGCAAAGCACTCATTTCCCAGGCTTTATTCGACAGAATCTGGGACGTTTTGCATAATAGTGACAACGTAAAGGAGAACCCACAGTTCCGTTTCTGGGTTCGCAAGATGTTCACACTGAGCAAGCCGCATACTATCTCTGCAGGTATCAATGGCGAAGGGGAGCCGATGGAACAAGAGGCTTTGCTGCATGATGGTCTCTTGGTTGCTGTCCGCGAACAGATCTATGATTTATTGTGTTACTGTCATGGGAGCACGAATCACGGAGGGCGGGATAAGACTTGTGCGCTTATTCGCAAGCATTATACTTGGGTGCCAAAGGAGCTTGTGGCGCAGTTTATCAAAGCGTGTCCGACGTGCATCGCAAAGAGGTGCGGACACCCGGATACCGGGGTTTTTTCTCCTAGGTTAGGAGGGACCCTTACCGCCTCTTCGACCGTTTCTGCCACGCCGATTCTCCCCAAGGATGAGCCAAATTCGCCCTTGCCTTCCTTCAGAGATTACTTCAACAACGTCGATGAACGACAAGATAGTACAGGCCTGTATACCCTCTCGAATTCGTTACCCAACACACCGATTCCAACGCCTCATTCTCAGTTCGTCCTTGACCCCGACCAACTCATGAGTACACCGATCTATGAGCTGCATCGCTACTCTCCAATTTCAGCCAATGCTCCTCCTGGTTTCCCTGTGGTGCGCGAGGTTTCACTCTACCAAGGTCTACCGAATGGCTGGCAATTCCAGAATGTCACTTACAGAAGTGCGCATGCTAGATGCACCGAGTATCAGCGTAGTGCTCCGCTCATGCCCCATGATCCTTCCCTTGGTCTTATGCGCCCCAGAATCCCCGATATCGTGCCGCTTTTTGGGCCTGCTGCTGAGTTTGAGGATATCATCAATTTCGAGTGTGAAGAGTCTGGTCGTGCGTTGTTGGATGGGAACCTGGATACGACGTTGGGCATCTCGTCTACGCTTGGAGGTTTCAAGTCTCGGGATGCTTCGCCAAGACTTGGTTATCATCCTGGTCAGGAGGCTCCTGGGACTGGAGATGAAAGTCCTGTTATTCCTATTGATCCTCTTTTGCTTTCACTCTCGGGTTCTATGCGTCTTCCTTCGCTTGGTGATGTGTCCGCGGCTTCAAAGGGGATGATACCTTTGTCGAGTATTCTGCATACCCAGAACAATGCTAATGCGGCTTCCGCCTCATCTGCTCTTGTTTCTCATTCTCTTGTTGATACTGGTGGGGGTGATGTTGGAGCCATGGGTCCACCAGCGGAATTGGAGAGCATGGATTCGGTCAAGACGTTCCGGGATTTCGTCACTGTCAGGGAGAACTTGAACTTGCAATTGATGAATTCGGGGGGTAGGGGTAAGAATCTCCTCGGGGGAAACGAAGACAAGGGTGATGAGAATGGGAAAAATAGCCCAACTAGCAGTGACAGGTCGGGTGTATCCCGGTTGTCGTTGGGCGGCGCTTCTACAGCTTATCATAACGCTGGGTCGCCTATGTCGACAGTTACTACCCCCAATACGGCTACTACCCCTGTTAATGAAGTTCCTCCGAAGGAGAAGGGTAGGGCTGTTGGTGGACTTGGTTTGTCTGGAGAGGGTGTGGTGGACTTGAGTGCGATCGTTCGGGGTGTTTCGGTTTGTGGTGTTGGTGCTTAGGTTTTTGTAGGGTCCTGTGGAAGGGATGTGGGCGACGGGCGGTTGGACATTTGGGCAGCACCGATTTTGTGTATCCACAAGCATCATCTATCATTTTTTCTCTCACGAGGTATTGTTGGTTATGACACGGACTATTCGATCACGTTCCTTTGGTATTTTGATTGTAGACGTGGTTGAGTGTGGTTGGTGTGATACCAGGAGTATATATTTCCTCGTTATATTTTCCAGATATCGATGTAATCATAATTGTACACACTGAGAGCTCAGGGTATCTTGATAAAGAACCGGGCAGGTCAGTATTTCTAACATTTTTTTAGGCAGATAGTTGAGCACGACTATGCAACATTTGGAGGTGAATGAATTGTAAAAGGTTGAACAATGACAAAGAGACTTACTCGCGAATGGTCTCATAGAGGAATTGGTAGCTACGCAGGTTTCCCTTGAGGCGACGGATGTCGAGACTGTATGTGTCGTTCAGACCAGCAAGGCGGGTCAGTTCTACGGAGAACCGGACTTCGCCTGCTGGATCTCGTGAAGGGTGGCTAGCGTAGATAGTATTGGGCACAAAATCTGGAGGGGGGGTCGTCTATCATACCATTCCGTTTCTCGTCAGAAACGCGGGCGCACATGCACATGACCACCAGAGAAGCCACATACGACGTCAAGATGTTCAGGTGGAATCTCACTCCCACTATCAGACTGTGAGGGTCGGATACAGCGAAACCGAAACATGCTCTCTGGCTGCACGTAAATCCCGATTGAATCCAATAAGTCTCGTACTTTGCTCATGACCTCTTTTGGAGGGCGCGTCGTGATTGTTGTATTGTCGATAGCTCCACGGTGGATGCCGATGATTTCTGTTGTTGTTGTTGTGGTGGTGGTATGGCTGCTGCTGTTGCTGTCTATGGTGCTGATGTTGCTAGTGTCGGTGTGGGTGCTCCTGATGCTGACTGGGGAGGCTAGCGTGGGAGTGGTCATTATGTTTGGGGGGGGGGGGTTTGAGTGGTTATGGATGTTGTGGTCGTGGCACGTCGTGACAAGGGGTCGTTGAGGAGCTGATCGAGGGGAGGGGGGGGGTTGTGAGATGTGTTAGACGGAGAGAGAGAGGTTTGGGTAAAGATCAAGGTGTTTCGGTTTTAAAAGCTTGAGGTGGAGCTAGGTGGGAGCCAGGAAAGTGATTTGGGGGTTCGGAGTTTGAGGGGCTGGAAGCTAGAGGTGGGGACAAGAAGGGGCGGTGTATGGTCAACAGAGGTGATAATACTATATGCTCTTTTGGGCTCAAGCGAGATGGCTAGCTGGTCAAGTTCGAGTTCTGAGCTGTTTGATAATGGTCAAGAGGTTTCAAGGGGCGAGTGAGTGTCTCCACGAATAAGTGCCGTGCGACGATTTCAGAGTTCTAGAGATGTGTGCCTGACAAAGGAAACCCCAGCGGACGAAGAGCGAGTAAAGGATGGAAGAGTACGTTGACAAAAAGTACCGCCTTTATACAGCAGTTGGGCCTTAATTTGGTGTGCCTGTAAGGGTTCTATATTGCGGGTGTTCGTGTGCCCGCCTAGCTCAATCGGATAGAGCGTCAGACTCTTAAGTCACCTATGGCGGCACGGAAATCTGAAGGCTGCGAGTTCGACCCTCGCGGTGGGCTATCTACCTTTTTGCACATTGAAATTGATGTTACAGTGTAATGGATAACTGGTCACATACACAACCTCCTTCATTTCACTTCATTGCCTACTCACCCCCAAATGCTTCCCAAACCATCTGCCATTTATACCTTTGAGGAGATCTTTAGTATGGCCTGTAGTGGCTAGGAGCCAGCACCTTCAGAAGAAGGGACCCCAAAGATTACTCATACTGTTACTCAACTCGAGGATCAAGTCAAGGATATCAGCACACCAGGATGCAGTCCAGAGTCAAGGCAAGCACCTCAAGGAAGAGATCAGAAGACTCAAGCAGAGATATAGTGAACTAGAGCTGATGAAAATGACATCCTTGAATGTACAATTCACTCACTGAACATCCTTGGTGGCATCTTCCATGGGACTTGATAGAAGAAATCTTCTCTTGGTGTCTTTCTCTACAAGAAGACCAATGCCTTTCTTTGGACCATGTGTCCTTTCTCTTAATAAGTATCTGTTTGAGTTGGTGCAGACTCACTGTTAAGGGCTAACTCTGGTATGAGGGTGGACTGCAAGCAAATGGAGTCAGACATTCATAGACTAAGAGTAAATAAGGCCTTGGCTTCAACTTATGTGTTGTGTCCCTCTGGTACCATGAATGGCCTCACTTGACCAACTACAGACTCAAGCAGATGAATGGACAGAGGTTGGACAGCAACAAGACAAGTCTAGACTGAAGAGCAGACTTGTAGCAGACAAGTAGGAGTGAGGAGGGAGACCTAAGTTGATATTCTGACTGACTATTAGAGACAGCTGTAATCTTACTTATATACTGTCAGTCAGGATAAAGTCTGGAGAGTAGTAACTAGGTAATAGCATTTTTAACTACTCAAAGGAGAATACAAGCAACATATGAGTTGATATCCATGATGAGGACATGAGGGTGGAGAGCCCATCTGTGTGGCATCCAGTCACCTGGTAGGATGAAGGCAGATGTGAAACAACAGATAAGCAGGTAAGACTTAGATAGGCAAATGATAATTATAGGAAAGGGAATATCCATGGATAAATGGAAAGAAAAAATGATACTCAGACAGGAATTTTAATGGGAAAGAATGATGAAGGGGATGGTATGGAGAACAACATTTCCAGAGGGAAGATATCCAATAGAGATAGAAAAGAGATTAAACTAAATAGGATCCATAGAACCTGGGTTATAACCAAGGCTCCAAAAGCTTAATGGGTATGAAGTGAAGTCCATAACAGTATTCCCCCCTTAGGGCTGAGCCTCTGAGGTGCAGAACTGTACTGGGCACCTGCTCTGAACTCTCTCTATCAGATACAAAAAGGGATGCTGGTAGATGTTAAGCTTCATTCTTACCTGCCCTACTATGCCTTCTCAATGCAAACAGACCCCTGGCACTAATCTGACTCCTAATCCTTTGATGATGGTGGTATTTGCTGCTTTCATCCAACAATAGCAACAAGGCCATCCTCCCTCTGCCTCAGATGACCAGCTGATTGACCTGGGTCCCAGTCAAAATATAGAAGGACAGAGGAAATGAAGGCAGAGAAGATAGAGCATCAGGAGAAAAAGAAATTGAGGAAGGCAGAGAAGGAGCAGAAGTAGTAGGAGAAGGAGGAGAGGGAAAGAGAAAGGAGGAGGAGGTAGAGCAGAGGAAAAGAGAGGAGGAGAAGAAGAAAGCAGAGGCAGAGATAGAGGCAGTGAGAGTAGCCAAGGAGAAAGTAAAGACCATGGTAGTGGAAGTGGAGGCAAACTTGGACCCAGAGGTCCAAATCATGGACTATCTGGTAGGGTCCTGCAAGTGCCTTCCCATAAAAATAGAAGGGTAGAACAGGTACTGCTGCTGCCACCAGATGGGAGTGAAATGCCTCCCCTATGTGAGTAAGTAACAATTTGCTTACCTAACTGACTTATTGACCTTTCCACAAAGGAATACATCTACTCCTGTACTAGATGCTATCAGAAAAAATTCTGGTATGGGCTCTTCTACATAAAGGAGGATATGGACTGAAACCTGTATGGGCCTTAGCATCCAATCCCTCACATCCTCAACCCATTCACTCAAATAGGAAAGGACATTACCGAGTTGGAGGTGGGGGTCTTGGGGGCACTCCAGGGTGTAGTAAGTACTTACATAGAGGATGAGGTTAGTGGTAAGCTAACCTGAGAATCTGGTAGGCTCCCCATTATGGCCCACTAAGCAAGAAGCAGGTTGCCTTGTTCACTAACCTGACTGAGACCCCCATAGAGGCCATCAAGGCCTTAACTATAGAAATTGCTGCCCTCCAGCATATTCAGGAGGAAACCAATGCCCTCCTAAGGATAAGCTTCAGAATTTCAGAGATGGATGTCCTGTGGGCACAAGGTATGGATGATGTGGAGGGATTGGGTGAGGCAGCTATGGAGCCACAGGGAAAGAATCAGGATATCTAAGATGTGGACATGGAGGATGGGGTTGTAATGGAATTAGCAGAGCTGGAGGGAGCAAAAGAGGAAGAGATGGCAGATGAGGTAACTAGGGGCAAGAATGGGCCAGAGGAGATGGAGGAGGAAGAAGAGGATGAGGAAGAGGGAGAGGATGAGGAAGAGGGTAGAGAGGTAAATGAGTAGCAGATCTACCCTCCTTATAATATACAGAAATTTTTTTGGACATTTTTTTCTTTTCATAATAAACTTTCTTGAGTGTGACACTTCTAGTAGAGAAAGGAAAATAAGACCAGAAACTAAGGCAGAGAATAAGATAGGGGAATCAAAGAGAAGACAGGGGACCAGGTTTGTCAGAATAGCTAGTATAAAAGTCAGCTACTAACTCCTGTGCATATTCAAGTTCCTTAGCTATTAGCCAACTAAACTTCTCATCAATGCCCTCATAACCAGCCCAAATGACTTTGTACAGGAGCAGGCATGTCTGGCAGCACCAGTCAATTTTGGAGTCCACAATCTGCTCAATCTCATACTTGGGCTCATTGTCAATGATGACTGGAGGCAGAGGCAGAGGGACACAGTTGGGGATGGTGTTAGGAGTAGAAGGCTCAAGCATGGAAATATGGAAGACAGGGTGAATGGCATACATAGAGTTAGGGAGTCAGAGGGTGAAGGAATAGGAACTAACTTGAGTAATAATCTCATATAGGCCCAGGAACTTCTCAGACAATTTCTTTGAAGGCCTAGTAGTCTGGAAGAACTGGACTTTGACAAAGACTTTGTCACCAATCTTGAAGTCTAGAGCAGACTGATGGCAGGTATCAGCAGACACCTGATAATACTCATGGGCTCAAGCAATTTCAGCCTTGAGGGCAGCATATAAGTCATCAAGGTTGACTGCGAAATCTTGGGCCCAGGTAGATGCAAGGTCTTGTTCAGGATGGACTGAGATAGCAGGGTGGTAACCCTTGTTAGCAAAGAATAGAGAGATACCTGTAATAGCACTGGGTGCATTGTTGTAGGCAAACTCTATAATGGGAAGCAAATTAGCCCAATTGTCCTGCTGATAGTTACAGTATACTTGGAGGTATTGTTCAAGTGTCTGGTTGGTCCACTCTGTCTGTCTGTCACCTTCTGGATAATATCCAGATATGAAGTGTAACTTCATGTCTAGGGCCTTGCCCAAGAACTGGAAGAAGTGTGAGACAAATTTGGAGCTGTGATCAGATGTGATGTGAGAGGAGATGCTGTGCTTCAAAAATACATGAAAGACAAATAGTCAGGTGAGTTCAGCAGAGGTGATGGTGTTGTGTGTTAGAATGAAAATACTTTGTTTGGTGAGGTAGTTGACTATTACAAGGATGGTGTCAAAGCCAGAGGACTTGGGGAATTTCTCAATAAAATCCATAGAGATGGAGTGCCAAAGGTGATCTGGGATAGGGAGTTGCTTGAGGTTTTCATATGGTCAATGATACTGGGACTTACTTTACATACATGTTATGCAGCTTTTGCAGAAGTCCTTGATAAAGGAGTAGATGTTTGGCCAGATGTAGTCATGGTAGACCAATTCTAGTGTCTTGTTTTGACTGAAGTGTCTGGAGAGCATATAGTTATGCTTATACTGGAGGACTTATAAGCAGAAGTCATTAGAGTCAGAGACATAGATGTAGTCATCAGGGCATAGGAAACTATCCAAATCCATGGACTAGTGACCTTAGGAATTAGAAATGTACTCAGTAGTAAGGGGATCAGAAGGAAGGGCAGAAAGAATATCAAGGTGTAGCTGCTCATAGTCAAGGACCACAGCTGCTCAGAGGGAAGGGGAGAAAACAGAGGTAGCCCAGACAGAAGATGCAAGTTGTTCTCGAGTGAAAACTGGTCTGAAGTTGTGAGGGTTTACTATGGTGTAGCCATTATACTTCCCTTAGGATAGACATCCCATTGTCTAGTCAATGCATCCAGTTTTGTCCCAAGGCATCTAGGGCAGAAGTAGATGATGAGATTGAACTGTGACAAGTACTCTGAATAACAAGCTTGGTAACAGGTCAGAACCTTAGGTTCTTGTGGTCAGTAACCATGCCAATCAGTAAGGCAGAGCCTTCAAGATAGTGTTGCCAGACCTGGAAAGTCTTAAAAATAGCCAGTAGCTCATTGTCGTGAGTATTGTAGTTAGACTTGGACATATTGAAGGTGTGGGAGTAGAAAGCAACAGGGTGAATATCACCATCTAGAGTGATGATAGAAAGAATGGCAGCTAGGGCATAATCTGATGCATCTGTCTCAATGATAATCTGAGAGTCTGGAATCCAATGAGTTAAGACCAAAGCCATGGTAAAGGCCTTCTTGAGTGTCTCAAATACTTTGTGATACTCTGCTGTAAAGTTCTAGGGAGCACTCTTGCAGGTGAGATAGGTCAAGAGAGCTACAATGTCAGAATAACTATGAATGAAATGGCAGTAGAAGTTTATGAAACCCAGGAAGGACTAAATGTCTTTAATCTTCTTGGACTCAGACCAGTCTTGGATAATCTTGACTCTGTCTTTGGATATCTTGAGACTATCCAGGGACAAGATGTAACCAAGGTATTTGACTGTTTCTGAATGAAACTCACACTTGTCTGCTCATGCATATAAACTGTGCTTACAGAGCCAGCAGAGGACTTCCCAGGTATGTTGTTTATACTGGGAGATATCGTCCAAGTAGATTAGTATATTGTCAAGATAGACAGTCACACAGATATCTAATAGATCACTAAAGATGTCATTTATGAAGTGCTAGAATGCTGCAGGTGCATTAGTAAGTCCAAATGGTATAACCATCTATTCAAAGGACCTGTAGCAGGTCCGGAAGGTGGTTTCTCACTCATCTCCTTCAGCTATTTGGACAAGATAATAGGCATGATAGAGGTCTATCTTGGTATAGATGTGAGCTTTGTGAGAGGAATCAAGAAGATTGGAAATCAGGGGAAGAGGATAATGGTCTTTCTTGGTAATCTTGTTGAGTCTACAGAAGTCAACGTACAGACAGAGAGACCTATCTTTCTTGCAAATGAAGAGGACTGGAACACCATATGGTGAGGTTGATGGGTGAATGAAACTGATGAACAGGCATTCATCAATAAACTCCCTTAACACTTCCATTTCAACTTGGAATAAGGAGTAAATAGTCCTAATAGGAGGACTGGCATCCTCTTCCAGATTGATTTTCAAGATTGTATAGACAATGCAGAGACAATGTATCCATATGGACCTTGCTGAAGACATCAGTAAATTTGTGATAATCTGAGGGAACATTTGACAAGTCAACAGGCTTGGAGGACTGAGCAGACCCAGCAGAGGTGGATGGAGGACAGATGTTAAAAGTGAAGGAGACTGAACTAGGAAGATGTGATACACACAGAAAAGGTGCAGCACTGATCAGGCTGATATAAGGATGGAGTGAAGGTAAATCAGATGAGGTAGGTGCAGAGGTCAGAACAAGAACAGAGGCAGATCTGGGTGGACTGGATAGGTAGCCAAGAACACAGTGCAGAGGGTCAGAGCAGGTGTTGGAATGACTTGTTGTAGCCAGAATGATATACTGTTTGAGATCTAGTCAATCAATGGATTGTAGTAGATGAGCCAGTTGTGACTGAAAACCACAGAGCAAGGTGAGTCCAACTGAGTGACATAGAAATCCAAAGTCATTGATCCACTAGTAGGAAATGTAATAGGAATTTTTGCTAGTTCAGTAATATATGAATTTGAGAAGCTGTTGAAAAGTCAGAGTTCTACAGGGGCAACATGGAAAGTAGGGATTGAGCAATCATGAATGAGGGAAGAGTCAATGAAACAATATGTAGAACCACTATACACCAAGGCAGTCATAGTCCCAATGGACTAAAGTGGATTGGAGGTAGATGAACAGGCAAAAAATGGAGAAGAAAGGGAAACATGGAGGGCATGAGGGTTGGAAAGAGCAGATGCATTAAGTCAGAAACTCTCTGTAGCACAGATGAGTTTAATGCAGTCCCCAGTCTGTATAGAGTTCTGAGGACTGCCCCCTATTTTTTCAAACCTACTAGGGGATTTGAAGCAAAAGAGTTCTTTACTGGAGCCTTAGCTTGAGCTTGGGCCTACTGACCCTTGGCTTTCTAGTTGGAGGCAGACAGACCCAGTAGAGGACTGGACCCAGACACCTTGCATAGGCAGTTATTAATCCAATGGTTGGCATCACCACAAAACATATAAAGATTGTTGTCAAAGTGACGTTGGTATTCTTAGGGGGTGAGCTTGCTGTGTGGGCCAAGTTTGTTACCTAGAGGAGACTTTGGAGCATTTTCAGATATATTCAGATGGTTGCCAGACTGACTGGAATTAGAAGGGGATCTGGCAGTAGATGAGTTAGACTTGTGATTGAATGAATTACTGGGTTTCCTTGGATTAGGATCATTTCTTGGGTGCTGCATAGAATGATCACTGTGCTGTTTGCACTCATACTGCTGCTCCTAGTGATATTGGTCAATAAGACTAGCAACTCTCTTCATTTTGTCTAGGGAATTGGGCTTGCCTTCAGCTCAAGTGGCAATCAAGTCCTGTATGTGATCCAAAAGCCCCTTGTAGTAATGATAGCAGAGGACTGAGCCTGGCCAGCTGACTAGACTAGCCAGTATTAGGTCTAAGTTACAAATCACTCAGTTCAATATCGCGAGAACTGTATATTCAAATAGCTACCTAAGTTACAAATCACTACAATACATGT